>LOEQ01001833.1:65543-78782 GCA_001685075.1 Bramus lutescens
AAAAAAGCGCATGTACCAAGGATTTGTGGTTCCAGTCTTGCTCCTCACAGCCAGAGAGAGAGACTGTCCTTAAGGGCAGAATGTATTAGGTGTGATATATCTATACAGTGGAATATCATACAGCCATTAAGATAAGCAAGCCATTGCTACCCATGACAACACACTGTGCGGCCCCATCCACATGAAGCTCAGAACATAAAATGCACGCTGTGAGAACTCCTACAGAGGGAGCCGTCTTGTCCTCTTCTACCTTCTAGTCTATATTCTATAGTTGATCTAGGTAGTGCTCAGCTGTGTTATGTATGAAAGGAAGTCTTTATCACCCTGGCTCCTTGGCATCTGTACATTTGAGTAGATGCTAAGCCTCTGAAAAGAGGTACTCTGCCCTTGCATCCTGTGGTCTGACTTCTCAGTGTCCATCAAAGCTCCCAGGACTAGCATACAAGCCTTGCCCATCAGGTTAGAGCCACCACTGCTGAGACAACGGGGTGTCCCTATTGCTGGTCACCTGTCAGGACTCCCCAACCAGCACTGCTTGGCCCTCTGAGCCCCAGGCCCATGCTAAGCCACACAGTGTTGTGCTCACCTGACCCCAGTGTGCGCAGGGAAGAGCGGTCATACTTTTTTACCCAGGCATCCCCATACTTCAGTAGCAGCCGGACAGCTGTTGGGGCACCATAGAACTGGTTGATCTTTAGCCTCTGCACTGTCTCCCAGTAGCGACCTACAAAAGGGTTACGGTCAGTCAAAGATCCCACTAAGCAGGGCCTATTTTACACACATTCAAGCTAAGCTCACAGTAACTAAGGGCTGGGTCTCTGTGTGTGATCATAGAAAGGGAAGCTTCTAGACCCAAACTTGGATGACAGCCTCACGTAAGGTGCTTGCTCCATGTGAGCCAGCCAGGGATCAGCTTCAGGTGTTATCACTGCAAGTTTCAAAAACTGACATGGAACTTTGATTGGTGGTGTTTAAATGGACCCTAAAGAAATGACTCATCTTCCCTGGGTAAAAACATAGCCACTCATATGTGTGCAGCCATGTCTCCAGAAACACACACCTAATACTCATGACTCCGTTGCTCACATTATTCCCTGAAGCTGCATTTGGGCAATGACCTTCAATCCCTGCTATCACCCCATTATGCTCCTTGAATGCCGCTGGCACGATCAAGAGGAATCAAAGAGGAAGTTCATGCCCCAATACCGGAGCAAGAGCCAGCCGCAAAGCTGCTGAAATTTGACTACATTAAAGCAAATATTTGGGGATCTTGTGCTGTGTGAGAGAAATACCAAAGACAGCAGGATGAGGCCATATCCTCAAAGTGAATAAAACTTAACAAGGGTGGCTGCAAGCCATGTAGAGTCTGAGGCTTAGGCAGTGAGACTGAGGAGGGTGGGAAAGATGGGAGCCGGCCTGGGCTTCAGGGAAAGGCTAGATGTAGCCAAGTGGGGTGATCCAGATATGAGATGGAGAATGTTAAAGTGATGGCTCTCAGCAGGCAGCTTCCAATATAGGAGCAGCAAAAGTGAAATGGGAGGTTTTGAGATAAAATTGTTCCCCAACCAACTCCCTCTGATCTTCCTGTACACAGCACTAGGCTCCAGTTCCCGTAGCAGGGCTCAAGGCCTAGAATCTCTAATGTCCACTTGGTACCTGGTCAATGGAACCCAAGAACAGTTCTCTTGTCAGATACAGGCTTCTGTGACTCTTTCCTCCAGCCTTGAGATCCCTCCCACACTACCCAGAGCAGGTCTCACCAGAGTTCTTGGTCCTCACCAGCATCAGGGTAAACTGGGGTGCTCTCAAAAAGGACTGTGGTAGCTCCATTGCAGAGGGGTCCATACACCACATAGCTGTGTCCTGTGATCCAACCGATGTCAGCCACACAGCCAAAGACATCACCTGGCTGGTAGTCAAACACGAGCTACGGACACAGGAAAGGATGGACCCTCAAGGACTTGCCTGACCCAAGTCACCCTTTTCCTACCCACCACTGAGACATAGTCATTTGCACAGCCATCTGTAACTGTGACACAGCCATCACAGATGCCAGGAGTGAGGTATGTGATGGTTGCAGGGATTTCCCACAGAGCCCAGCAGAAGACAGAACCACCAACACAGACAGCAATATGGCCATTCCACGTACCAAACAGTAGATGGTACGTGAGACTAGGAAAAATACTCCAGGCCAAACAATGCTAAGCTACAGAAGAAATTTGCTCAGGTGTTTATCTGTGAGCTAAAGATGGCCCATGTCCTGAAACAAGCATGCGCCCAGTAGTGCCATTTCATCCCATTAGATAGTTAAGGTGTGGCAACTTGAAGTGGGAATGTACATTGGCAGTAGAGTACAGGCTTGTCACGGACCTCAAGAGAAGAAAGAAAAAAAATCTGACATATTTCTGAACTACTTTACACCTCTTTTTTTAACATTTAAAAATTTTTAAAAAGTCAAATGCAAGCACCCACTGAACACCATCAACTTCCCTTGCTGATCTTGGGATTCTGTTGACCATTTGAGGAAAATAAAGCTTAGAGGGACCCAGTGACAAATGACTAGCTACCATAGACAAAGTCCAAAGAAATGAAGGGAGGAAGGGGATAAAAGGGAACCTATGGGTAAAGAAAACATCCAAATACTGTGATGAGCAGGAATATGTGTGTCTAGGGATGTGGTTTTGGGGTGAACCTTGAAAGGAACATGGGGCAGTGATGATCACACCTTAGAGGATGGGACTGTAGAAGGGGCTTCGGCAGCACTAATAGACATTCCATTTCTGCACTACAGTGATGCTCATTTTATAGTAACTCATTGAAACACAGATTGGGTTTTGTTAAGATTTGTATATTTTCAAAAAAGGCCTGAGTTTCTTAGCCATAGAAGTCTGAAGGTCTCTACATCCAATACTCTAAAAACAAACAAACAAAAAAAACCTCTTAACTATTGAAAAAGATGTTCCCTTCCCTATCTCTGTACCCATTTATGATAGTTTGGATAAGAATAGCCTATATATTGGAATATGTAGTTACCAGGGAGTGGCACTATTTGAGAAGAATTAGGAGATATGGCCTTGTTGAAGGAAACGTGTCATTGGGGGTGAGCTTGGAGATTTGGAGATTTTAAAAAGCCTACACCAAATCCAACACCTCCCTCTCCCTCTCCTCCTCCCTCCTCCCCCCCTTTACTCACTCTCACTCTGCCTTTGGATCAGGATGTAAATCTCTTAGCTACTTCTCCAGTGTCATGAAAGCCACCCTGCCACCATGCTCGCTGCCATAATGATGATAATGGACTAAGCCTCTGAAACTGTAAGCCAGTCCCCCCAATTAAACGCTATTTTATATATACAAGAGTTGCCTTGGTTGTGGCACCTCTTCATAGCGATAGAACAGTGACTAAGACAGAAACTGGTACCAGAGACTGGGCTATAGCTATGACAGGCCTCACCATGCTGTTTGTTGGAGAAATATGGAAGACTTTGGGACTTTGGACTAGAAAAGCACTTGAATGCTTCCAGCAGAGTTTAGTGGGACATTCTAGCAGAAGCATGGAGGACAGTGCTGTGGGAGATCTGAACTGTGATGGGCCCCACTCAAGAAGTTTCAGAGGGGAAGAGCATTAGTAAGTGGCCTAGAGACAGACCATTTTTGTGATATTTTGGCAAAGAATTGTGGCTGCTTTTCACTTTTGTCCTGAAAATCTACCTGAGGCTAAATTAGAGCTTCAGATTAGTGGCTTTGGCAGAGGAGATTTCAAGACAGCCTATTATTGACTCTGTTGTGTGTTTCTTAATTTGTGTGTGTGTGTGTGTGTGTGTGTGTGTGTAAAATGAAAAGGAGTAAGCTGAATGAAGAGAAATACAAAATGTACAGTCTAAGGGGGGAAAGCACCAAAAAGGTGATGCTGTGCTAAGTCCGATGCTGAAGGAGAGAAAAAGCTAAAAGAAAAGCCTGATGCCAAATAGAACAGAGTGGGAACCTTAGGGCAAGACCCCATCCAGTTAAGCTTCCCATCTGTGAAAAGGAATTAAGTAGCAAAGGGAGCCATCAACAATAGAGAGCTGATGCAAATAAAATTGAAAGAGGGGGCCAAGTTCCAGTGACAGCAAGCAGCAGAATTTAGCAGCGTCAGACACCCACATGGTGTTGGTTTTAGAGTCAGGGACACAAGAAAGGGGTTGTGGAATCTCCCTCCAGCTAAGAAAAACTGCTGAGGCCAGGGGTGTGTCAGGAGTTTCCCTGTATGGAGATCCAGAGAGGCCATTGCTTGAAGCTGTGAAAGTGTAGCCTGCGTTGTGTTAGAGCTTCCAAGATGTGGGAGCTGCCAGGGATGGGACACTTGCCAAAGAGAGTTGCTAACAGGAAACAGAGCCAGCTCAAAAGAGAGAAGTGTACTGTAGTCAACAAAGCCGAAAGGATTTGGAGATCTGAAAAGTGCTTTGACAACAAGCAGGGGAATACAGAATTTAGAGTTTGTCCTACTGGGTTTCAGTCTTGCTTTGGTCCAGTATTTCCTTACTATGCTTCCTTTCCTCCTTTTTGGAATGGTGATATATATTTTGTGCTATCGCGTGTTGGAAGTATGTGATATGCTTTTTGATTTTGATTTTTTGGGGATTTATGATTAAGATATTGCCATGTGCCTCAGAGACTTTAGACTTTTAAACAGTGTTGAGACTATGATAGACTATGGGGACCTTAGAAGTTAGACTGAACGCACTTTTGCATTATGATGACTACAAGCCTGTGGGAACCAGGGAATGGAATGGGGTGGTTTGAATGAGAATGGCCCCCATAGGCTCATATATTTGAATGCTTAGTAACCAGGGAGTAGAACTCTTTGATAGGATTAGAAGGATTAGGAGCTGTAGCCTTAATGGAGAAATCGTGTCATTAGGGGTGGGCTTTAAGGTTTCAAAAGCCCTTGCCAGATCCAGTCTCTCTCTGCCAATGAATCAAGGTTTAGAACTCTCAGTTACTTCTCCAGCACCATACCTGCCTTCTTGCCACCATGATTACAAACTATACTCTGTAAGTAAGCTCGCAATGAAATGCTTTCCTTTACAAGAGTTGCCTTGGTGGTGATGTCTTCACAGCAATAGAGCAGTGATGACTAAAACACCAGCCAAGATTTCTCTGGGACTCACAGTTCTTTCTGGAAGCCTGGCTGGAACTCTGGCCTCATGAGGACAGACCAAGCAAGGAAAGTTGCTGCCAGCCAGAACAGTGTCTAAGCCTGCTCACAGACACATGGGCTTCCAGGTCACCTGGCCATAGAGTTCCCTTTGTTGTTGCCACTAGTCCTAGCTGAGTTTACCTTAGGAAGAGCATCCAGTCCACCAATGGAACCCAGAAACTCAACCCTAGAAGTGCCAGCTACTCGCTGAGGCAACCAGGCACCCATGTTAAATCCCAGTCCTCTACCCATCAACACTATACATGTTTATTGGAATAAAACATGATCTGTCATTTCACATGCCTAAAGGGTGTCCCTCTAGAGTCCAATTTCCACTTGCTAATTCAAATTTCTTTATAGAAGTGTTTTAAGTTTATTTTTTACTTTTGAAACAAGTAGTACTAAGAATGAATCTTCAATTGCTTCAGAGACTCAATTTTTTTTCTTTTCTTTTTAGGGTCAGTGGGAAGCCAGGCTTGCTGATACAGGTCGATGATCCCGACTCTCGGGAAGCTGAAACAGGAGGAGGACACAAGCATGAGGCCAGTCTAGGCTACAGGGTAAGATGCTGTCTTCAAAAATAAGGCAAAGACTGTAAGCCCCAAAGGCGATGGATGACTCGGAGGAGACAGTGTCTTCCAGACGTAAGACTGGGGCTGACAGGAACTCATGGAGAATGTGGCAGCATTAAGCAAGACCTGCACGGGTTCCCAGTACCAGGAGGAAAAGCAGACACGAGGTCTGTCTTAATCGGGGTTCTACTGCTCTGAAGAGACACCATGACCACAGCAAGTCTTGTAGAGGAAAGCATGTCATTGGGACTGACTTACAGTTCAGAGGTTTAGTTCATTATCATCATGGCGGGAAGCTTGGTGGCGTGCAGGCAGCCCTGGTGCTGGAGAGGTAGCTGAGAGTTCTACCTCTAGATCTGCAGGCAGCAGGAAGAGAACTAGCTTGAGCTTCTGAGACCTGAAGCCCACCCTAGTGACACACTTCCTCCAAAATCACTTCTACTACAAACTACCACAGGGTCTCTCACCCTCAACAAAGACATTATCTGCAATTGACACTCACTGGCAAAGGGAAAATCAGTTTTTTTCCAACAGAGTATCACTGGGTGTATCAACCATACTCTGGAGCAGGCCCCAAGCCCAGGCATAGTTGATGAAATAATATGAACTCAATGATATTTTTCTGGATTGCTCATTTTGTTTTTGTATTTTCTTCTTTGTCTCATTGGTATTACACTTGTTTGTTTTGATTTTTGTTTTTGTGGGGGGTTGGTTTTGTTTCTATTTTAAAAGAGAGAATATAAAGTTGGTTGGTTAGAGGGTGAGGAAGATCTCATGAGAATCGGGGGAGGGGAAAACATGATCAGACTATATTGTACAAAAAAATTTTAAATAATATAAAAACAAACAAAAAAGCTCTCAAGCAAACAGAAAGTAAAAATCAGAAGGAAAGGATGAACTATGAACTTCTGAGTGGAATAAAAATTCTGCGTGTTTTAATATATAATATGTAATTTAATTTATATTAGTGAATGCATCCATCATTATACCAGGACAGGGCTGGGTTTGGCTTGGCTTTGATTTTCTGCAATCCTGGAGCTGGAAGCCAGGGCTTCATGCATACCAAGTGTGTATTCTACCATCCCAGCCCTGGTAAGTTATGCTGTTCAGATCCTTTCTTTTTACAATGCAGCTGTAAGGTACATGCGTAGGAGCTCAAGAAGTCAGAAATGAAAGGGAGCCCACAAGGGCCCCATCCCCCACACATCGAGCAGAAGGAGCTGGAGCTGGAGCAGGAGAGAAGGGTTGAAGGGCCACAGCAGGCTCAGGTGCACCCCGGTTCCTCTCTCTCTTTCCCACATCCACTCTACTGCACCATAGCTCACATCAGCACCACAAGTCTGCGTCTGCTAGATCACTATAGTTCCTCCTTACCCTACCCAGAATCTGCCAGAGGCATAGCAGGGGCCATACTCCACCTCTTCCCCTGGGTGCCTACCTTGTGCGTCGTGGCAGCATACAGTAGATAGCCCGCGTTCGTATGAACGAGTCCCTTGGGTGACCCGGTGCTCCCAGAGGTATAGAGCATGAACAGCATGTCTTCGCTGCTCATGCTTTCAGGAGAACACACAGGGGCCTCATTGGCCATCTCCTGGAAAGGACAGAGCACGTCATTGGGTCAAGGCATTTAGCCACTCCCTTCCAGCAGGCCCCTGGAGAGTACTGTTTCCCTAGCTGAAGTCAGGACTCTCAAAGTCTACAATTCAAGTTACAATTTCAAATGCAAAGGCTCAAAAAGATATGGATTGAGACCGGTAGTGCAGCTTGGTGTTTGAGCTCCTATTTAGCATATACAAAATGCTGGGTTCCGCCTCCACTGCGGTGTAAGGAAGAGGGGGGGCACGTCTAGGAAACCCAGACTGAGAGCCTAACAATTCCCAGACACAGGTGATCTAATACTAATCTGTATCACATGAGGTTAACCCACCTGCTCAAGAGGGATGTCCAGCTTTCCCATGTGAACCTTGGCATCTGTCCTGTGAGCCACCAGGACGTGCTGGACCGTCGGGCAGTTCTTCACAGCTTCATCCACTATTTTCTTCAGCTCCACCACACGCCCTCCCCGGAGTCCTTGGTTGAAGGTGATAACGACCTTGCACTTGGCTAAGGAACACAACACAGACTGTCTTGTCAGTGTAGAACCTTACAGCCCTAGCTGACTTTTTTAGCTGGATAACCCAGGCCTAAGAGTGTGACAGACAAAGTCCAACCAAGTAAAAGAACCCATAGGAAAAGAAAAGGTCTGTTTGCTGTGGAAGCTCTGGGTGTCACAGAGAAGTGCCCCATCTTTCTCAAACTCTGAGGGTGAGTGGGAAAGAACCAGAAACAAGTGACCTTGAAATAAACTGTTCTCGCACAAGTTGACAACACAAAGGCAGTTTCCCAGCCAGGCTTCGACCCGCCTGCCCCAGAGTGAATGACTTTCCCCGAGTGAGGGATGGTCACATTGCCTAGTGTAACCACCATAGTAGAGAAACAGCAAGAGATGGAGACCAAATCCCAAGGCTTCCACATAGCCAGCCCTGCTAGTGACTTCTGTAGGCCAAGGCCCTTTGCTGTCCAGAGTATAGAGCCAGCCCCTCCAGGAGGGTGTCAGGAGTTGTAGCCCAGCCTTGCCTTCAGGAGGGCACTCAATCCCCTGTCACATTCCTCTCTTCGAAGTCCCGGCCAGGCTTCTCTCAGGACTCTCCCTGGAAGCCCACACTTCCACATTCGAGCTGAGGCCCAGGGCAGAGTGTGAGAGACACAACTTCTGAGGGCCTTCCCTTCACACAGCATTAAGAGACAGCCCAACAGAGCCCCGTATATGGAGGAATTTTCAGTCTGCCACTGTGTAAGAGTCTAGAACAAATACTTGACAGTGGTGCTGCTTGTAGGGGTTCCCCCACACCCTGGGGGTTATGGAGTGAATTTCTCAAGTGCCTCTCACAGTTTCTCAAGCTGGGGATGATATTTTTGAGAGGTTCTAGAAACTCAGGAGGGAAAGGCAGACTGATCTTTGAGAATTGAGACCAGTGGGGTCTACATAGTGAGTTCCAGAATAGCCAGAGCTACATAGTAAGACCCTAACTCAAAAAAAAGTGGGGGTGATAGTAACCCCTTCATAAAGAAAAGACCTGGATCAGACAGGTGCACTGGCAAGTGAAGAACTAACATTTAAGAATACCTTGAACCTTGGACAAATGGAGTCCTAGTCGACTAGCACCAATTCTCAGATTCTTTCAGAAATGGAAGGAAGGTATGCTTCCAATTTCATTTTATGAGGACAGCATTATCTTAATGCCAATGTCAGACAAAAGCACTAGCTGGATAAATTTCCCTCCTGAACAATGTTGCAGAATCCTCAGTGCTGTTAGTAACAAGTGTATACCCCACAGGGAGGCAAGGACAAGCATGTCAGACACAATATTAACAGAATAAAGGAAAACCTATGTTTCAATGAGTGAAGGGAAAGCATTTGACAAATCCAGCGCCTTTCACGCTAGAAACATGAAACAATAAGGGGGAATCCAACGAAAGGTCTTCAGCCCAGTAAAGAGCATCCACACAATGCCACAGCTGACAGCATACTCAGACTGAAAAAAATAAAGCTACAGTGTTCTCTCTGGGATCAGAACCAAGATAGGCATGGTGGGTGCCAGCTTCCCCCACCCCTAGTCAACATGGTCACAGGACTTCCAACCAGTCCATTAGAGAACTACACACAAACCATCAAGAGTGGAAAGGAAGAGGTAATGCTATCTCTACCCACAAAAGACAAGGACTGTAGGTAGGAAATCACACAAAAACCATTTGAAAGCTATGAACGTTAATAAACATTCAATAAACTTACAGGATATAAGAATAAAATGAAAATTTCAGTTATGTTTGATGGGCAAAATGGTATTCACCTAGAGTCCCATCTGAAGAGACTGAGGTTACTAAATTTCAAGTTCAAGGCCAGGGAGAAGACTGTCTCTCCTGAACCACAGGTGAGGATGTGTTGACTCATCACACCCAAGACCTGGGAACTCCTGAGTTCCTCCCATACCCACCCATGCTCACCATCATTGATCCTCCCAGCCAAGGAGTCTGCACTAAAGCCAGCGAATACCACTGTGTGGACAGCCCCAATCCTGGCACAGGCCAGCATCGCCGCCACGGCCAGTNNNGGGACACAGGCATGTATATGGCCACGCGGTCCCCTCGGTGCACTCCATGCCTCTTCAGCGTGTTGGCCAGGCGGCATGTGGTCTCCAGAAGCTCCCTACAGCAAAGAGAAGAGAGGGCCATTAGGGACAAGAAAGCCACAGTACAGCACAATGCAGAGCGGGACAAGTCACAGACTACAGGCACTGTCTTCCAGCCCAGTGAGGAGGGGAGCAGCTGAACTTGCAGCATGGCAAGATGGCAAGTGTTCAACATTTGCACACGATCAGCTGCATCGCTAAGGCTGACCTCACAGCTGTTTCAGTTTCTGAGAGGTCATGTTCCCAAGACTTCTTAAAATGTTGGCTTCCAAAAAAATAAAAAGAAAAAGTCAGAGTTCTGGCAAGAGAAAAGGAGACACCCAGTTTTCTATATCAACAGAAGCCAAAGCGCAGAGAAACTCTTCTTCCAGCCAAGTGCTTAGACCTTGGTGGGACAGGTGCCAAATTGGTGAAGCCATAGAGACTGGGAAGAGAAAGCAACAGAAAGATGACTACCCTGCCAGTAACCCCCTGGGCAGAGTAGACAGGCAGAGATCTGTGTCAAGCACTGACTGGGCACAAATGACAAATTAGCAACACACATACACACACACACATATATACACACACATACACACACATATACACACACATACACACATATACACACATACACACACACATATATATACACACACATACACACACATATACACACATATACACACACATATATACACACACATATACACATATACACACACATATATACACACACACACATATATACACACATATACACACACATACACACATATACACACATACACACACACATATACACACATATACACATATACACACACATATATACACACACATACACACACATATACACACATACACACATATACACACACATACACACACATATACACATGCGCACGTGTGTGCGTACAAACACATACACACACCTCTACATCCACATGATATATGAGTTCCTCACCAGGTTACAACACTTAGCCAGCTAATCAGAAGATAACAAGTTCAGTTGACTCAGAGTTAAGTAATGATTCTTTCATAATCATAACCCTTGACTAATCATAGTCCATGATACTAAACTCCAAGAAAACCAGGAGTAGCCGGATGTAGCGAATGCTTTTAATCCCAGCATTTAAGAGGCAGAGGCAGGTGAATCTCTGAGTTTGAGGTCACCCTGGACCACCGAGTTTGTTCCAGGACAGTCAGCGCTGCATAGAGAAACCTTGTCTCAAAAATAGATAGATGATAGATAGATAGATAGATAGATAGATAGATAGATAGATGCAAGGGGAAAATTAAAGGAAGGAAGAAAAGAAAGCCAGGAGGTATAGCATAGGAAAGTTGTCTCACTGGGAAGGCAGAAGAGGAGAAAAGCAGAGTAGGGGACAGAAATAAGCTTGAGGCTGTTCTAACGCCTTTTCTTATCAAACTTGGACTTGGAAAATGGATACCTCAATCATTTTTCCTCTTTTTCTGTACATTGTTTGATATTAATTAGCTATTTACAATAAAAAGAACTAACACAGAAAGCTAGAGTAAGCAGGAAAACAAAGACCCCCTTTTTCTGGGTTGAGGGAAGCTAAGCACTGGCCACATTCCTGCCCTCTGAATGGCACGAAGATACTCCAAAAAAGGCACAGCCAGGCCTGCAAGCAGGCCCAAGGGGAACCCTACAGCAAACCCCTCAAAGCCCCTGAAAAGCATAATTCCCTATCCATGGGACTTCAAGAAAGGCTGAGCTCAACAAGAGGCCTCTCAGTGAAAATGCAGCCCCCATCTCAGGCAGTATTCAAGGGGCCCTTTGTTTCTTCTGAAACCATCCTGCACAGGAGCCTAAATGAGCTTGACGCCTAGCCACCCTACTATTGGCCCAGCTGCTGGCCACTCCTGGCCAGCTCAGTCCTGGGCCCCTTGCCGTCTTCCATCTTTTCTCCCTGAAGCTTTAAAGAGGACAAAGGCGGCATTCAGTGGTACTCTGCCCACCCTTTCCCTAAGTTAACAATGAAAGAACACTCCAAGGCCAAAGCCACAGAATCTAGGGCCCAGAAACACCCCTACGCCTCTGAGATGCCCACCCAGTGCTAAAAAAGCAGCTGTTATCAGTAATGCATGAGTAAACCAGGGCCCTTCCCACCAACTCTGCTTTCATAGCCCTGGGGCTTATGCCCTGGGCAGAGCTGAAAGAGATGGAGCCTAAAGTGCCATGCCTGCTGACCAATTGGTATTGAAAGCCAGCCCTGAGGCAGCAGTTTAAAGAAAGGATTGTGGCCTGTCCTTATAGAAAGACCTTTCTATAGCAGACACAGCCCTACTACAAGTTCTGTAATCAACCTGACACTTGCCTAAAAACACACAAAGTAAGGGCACCCTCCATCCCCAGCAGAGAGTCTGAGATGAGCTCTAACGAGACAGCTAGAAAGAGAGTTCAGAGGCAGGAGGAGAAGAAGCAGCTGTATTTGTGTATTCAATTTTCTTTTGATCAAAGTTGGGCATTGTCGTTGTTGCTTTGAGACAGGACCACATAGCCCAGGCTAACCGGAAACTCTCTATATAGCTTAGGTTGGTCTGGAACTCTCCACCTCCTGTCTCACCTCATGTGTGCTAGAATTACAGCGTGTGCCGCCAAGCCCAGCCCAAAGCCCAAGGAAGGAAGGTATTGGTTGGTGCGTGTTGTGTCTAGGAAACAACAAATTGACAATGGATGGCTTGTCTACTTCCCACACTGACTTTAGCTATCCACGTTCATGAAATAAACACAAGCTCATTCCCTTTAATATCTGTCCCCTAGAGTACAAAGACTGCTTAGGCATAGCATTGAGTCTTACTCATTGACTTCTGCTCAGCATTTTATAATAAGGCTGGGTCATAAAAGATAGTCAGTAAATATCTATTAGATGACTGTATAAACGAGTACAGCAAGTGAACATTAAGTGAGAGCCGTACTGGAACAAGGCGATAAGCTACACTCCCTGCAGCCTACTGGCATGATCTCTACACCCACCAATCCTTGGAGGGCCACCTCCATGACCTAAGCAAATGCAGAGGACTCTGCTACAATCTCTAGAATATAGTATTCCATTCAGTGCACTTGAGAGAAGAAAGGGCGAGTTTTAGTGATGTAGAATGATGGTGTGGGAAGTCCTTCTGTATAGGTGTTGCTTTTATTGGTTAATAAAGAAGCTGCTGGGCTGGAGAGATGGCTCAGAGGTTAAGAGCACAGGCGGCTCTTTCAGGGGTCCTGAGTTCAATTCCCAGCAACCACATGGTGGCTCACAAC
>LOEQ01001833.1:78919-89385 GCA_001685075.1 Bramus lutescens
GAAGAAGAAGAAGAAGAAGAAGAAGAAGAAGAAGAAGAAGAAGAAGAAGAAGAAGAAAAGAAGAAGAAGAAGACGCTGCTCTCAGCCAATGGCTTAACAGAATATAGCCAGGCTGGAAGAGATATATAGAGAGTAGGTGGAGTCAAGGAGAAGCCATGTAGCTGCCAGGGACAGATGCATCTACTGGAGCCCGCCAGAACTTTGCCAATAGGCTGCAACCTCGTGTTGATGAACAGATTAATGGAGATGGGTTAGTTTAAGATATAAGAGCGAGCTAGAAATATGCTTAAGCTATTGGCCAAACAGTATTGCAATTAATACAGATTTCAGTGTGATTATTTCTGGGGTCTGGGTAGCCGGGATATGAATAAACAGCCTCTGCCAACAGAATGGGACAAGACTGGCCTTCCTCTCCCAACAAAGCGCAGCAGGTCCCGCGTCCCATCTTGAGGAACCAGCCCAGTAGAACAGTGGCTGAGCCATAAAGCCTGGTCTCATGGAGAAGAGATTCGCTCACTCTGCTGTTCACAACCCCCAGAGGACGGAAGCCACAGAAATGAGCTGGACAGGCTCAGAAACCAACCGTGCCATCAGGTGTCCTTGTGACCGCAACCTTCAGCACAGAGCTTTGACAAAGATATTGAGCACCGTACTTCAATGTGGAAAGTTCCTAAAGCTGCTGCTGCTTGCCAGGGAAAGCCTAAGACACCATCAGGGATCCCATTATGGGTGGCTGAGAGGGATACCAGAATGTTTACTCACTGGGCCACTCCAGCTATGTCTTCTAAATTCTCTCAGAAAACAGATTGCTTTCCTTGCAGTGCGCTACACTCTGGCAGAGGTACTGACCTCAGCCTTTATCCCCCCAGAACAATGTCTCCCTGGACACCCAGTAGTGTCTGAGCAAAGATGAGGCTCTGTTGTGGAACAATGTCCTCTGAGTGTAGCCACCATTGCCCTGTTAACTGGAGAAGCTATGGATACCTGCAGAACACCCTCAAGACTTGGTCCCGAGGCTTTCTCACGGAAGAGGATGATATCAGATCCTGGCCAGAGACTCCGGCCACTCCCTCCTACACCACCACCCCTTCCCAGCTATGTATAATTCTGCTCCAGCCGCTTGTGTTAAAGTGTATAGAGATTGGAAAGTAGCCATCCATGCTGGAGGGTCACTTTTCAGCTATGCAACTGTTTGGGGGTGGGGCAGGGTAGGCTGTAACCAACCCCTCTCCCATGCTTCTGTAAGTAACTCTGATAGACTTACTGGTTCACCATGCTAGCCTGGGATAGAACTGTTGTTCTGCCCATCTGCTGTGAGTAGACATATCTACCCAAGAGAAGCTAATATATACAGCAAGATCTCACTAGGAATATAATGACTTTATAAAAGAGCCCATCACTAAAGGAACTACAGGACCTAGCTATGATGTCCCAGGTACCTTTAAAGGTATCCTATAGATGGCAACTATAATCATTACAGAAAATGAGCTAAGAGGTAGGAAAAGAGTGTGAACACAGACAGCTCCTTAACTGCCTTTTTCTTTTCTGCACTGCGCACTGCACCCAGGACCTCACACATGAAAGGTAATCATGCTATCACTGACCTACACATACCCAGTTGAATAAAACTTTACTTATTTTAAAGATATGTTTTTACACTGTTCTGGGGAGAGAAGTCAGAGCCTTACACCTTCTAGGCAAGCCGTCTAACACTGACACACACCCTTAATTCTCTAATGATTCTTTAGCAGAGACGGGCACCTCGTGTGTCTCTTCCCGGGAAAGAGAACATAAAATGCAAGTGTGTCCTTAGAAAGTTGCGGGGTCTGATCCTTGGCTCTGAGCAACTGTGACCCAAGTGTTTGTGGGGTGACAGTTCACTTGAGTCGTCCATCCGCTACATGACCAGTGGCCAGTACAACAACAGCAGGTCTAAGAAAGCTACAAAATCACGCACCCACAAGCACAGCTGCTGCCCTCTGGGGGGGCCAGGCACTCATTGGGGCCTGGGGTTTAGAGAAACCTAGAGGAAGATCGGCCCAACCTATACCATCTGTACAACCACCAGCCACCTGCCGTGTGCCACCCCACCTGCTCCAGCCACATCGGCTTCCCACTGTGAGCACAGGGAGCCTTCTCCCTAGGCCAGCCACAGCCACCTTCAGGCCCGTTGTCTCTCAACGCCTCAGGCTAAAGTGGCTGGCTCCCTTCCACAAATTCTCATTTCCCTGCTATGTGGTAGCATCAGCAGCTAACAAATGTAGTGAGCCCTGTACCCAAGATTGCTCCAAATCCTTCAGACGAGGGAGCTTTTGCAATAGCTTTCTGTCGCTGAAACAAAACACCTGAGACAATCATCTTAATAAAAGACAAGGTTTGTTTTGGGCTCATGGTTTCATACTAATTTATTATCTCATGGTTATTTCTACTGCTTTGGACCTATAGTGGAGGCTCAGTACTTCATGGTGACAGTATGCAGCAAAATCTTCTCACCTTAGGGCGATGGGGAGAGAGGGGAAAGGATGGGTGGGGAGAAAGGATGGGGGGGCACACCAAAGTCCCAATATCTCCTGCAAAAGCACACCCACAATGACCCAAAGACCTCCCAGTAGACTGTACTTCTTAAAGGTTCTACCACCTTCTAGTGCCATAGGCTAGACACGGCACCATCAACATATGAGTCTCTCAGGGTGGCGGTGGGGGCAGGACAGTCAGGACCTAAACTTCAACTGCTAATCTATGAGCTCTGTTTCTTCATATGAGTGTTGTGGGGTATTTGTACACTGTGTGAAGATGTGTTGCTGTGATTGCTGTAATAAAAAAGCTGGATGGCCAATTGCTAGGCAGGAGAGAATAGGCAGGACTTCCAGGCAGAAAGAGAGAAACTGGGGGGAGGGATCTAAGTGCATGATTTTGCCAGCAGAGCAAGTTGGATATACCATACTAAGAAGAGCCAGGTGATAGACAGTAGATTTTAAAAGATATGGGTTAATTAAGCTACAAGAGCTAGTTGGGGGAAAGCCTAAGCTAAAGCCAAGCTTTCATAATTAATACAGCTCCAGCTCATTATTTGTGGGCTGGCAGTCCAAAGATAGTCCACCAAGAAAGTCCTGCTATGTATGGGGAAGTGAGGCACATGAACGCTAAGCCACATTTTCCTCAAAGCTATTCAATTAAATAAACCAGGGCAGGATGTAAAGCCAAGAATGAGTTCCAAAAGTCCCGCTCTTACTCAGCTCTTCTCATGAACCCCAGTATCCCAATAACTTCTTTTCTTCCTAATATAAAGCTTCCCCCAAAGTCATGATTTCCCTGTCGGCCATGTTAATGTGATCATCATCCCCTTCAGTTAGTTTGCTTCTAAATATCTGTTAGTTTTGAAGAGGACTAGCTGAGAGGACAGCTCAGCAACAGCCTGTGCTCGGCATGTGTGAGGCTCTGGGTTCCATCCCCAGCACAGGAGATGGGGACAGGAGGGAACCAGAGGCTGACTTGTTCAAAAGGGGAATAAGGGACTGGAGAGATGGCTCAGCAGTTAAAAGAACACACTGCTCGCACTGCAGAGAACCCAAGTTCAGGTCCCACTACCTACACAAGACAGCTCACAACAGCCTGTGACTCCAGCTCCAGAGGGGATTCAAAGTCTCTTGACTCTTGGGTCACTGCCACCTAGGGGCACATATGTACACAGAGACACATGCGACGCAAATAATTTAAAAATAAACCTTTTTGAAAACGGGGAAAGTAGCAAAAGAATGGATTAAAGTCCACTAACTTGGAGGTTAAAAGAAGCCTTTCTTTGTATCTACAGAATGGAGAAGAGGTGTTGGGGGGCACGTAAAACATCATACTCAGCGCCTTCGGTCCCCGGTGTTGCCCCAGCCATGTTCAGGTCAAATCCCATAGCAGCCCTGACCAAAGTTAGCAGTCTGTCAGCCAAAAATATCCCCCTGCAGGATAAAAGTCAGACCTGAGAAGGACTCCGTTCTCATTAACGCCTGGTTTCCCTTTGGCCTACCTCGCCTCTGGAAAGGAAGTTCTCTCTCTTCCAGGCACAAAGCGCAGCTCACAACCCAGAGCAGGCAAGTGCCAAAGCAGTGAGCACTCTGAAGGCTCTCACTGGCCAGAGGCCCAATGAGCTGGTAGAATCCCAGCATGGAAGCCAGCAAAAACAGCTGGGCCTGGCAGAACACTTTACCCTGGCCTACAGACATGTTTGCTGCTCCAAAGCCATGCAGGGAGTCCTCTTCCTGGTGAGATGTGAAGAGGGATGTAGCTATTAACTTTCTGAAAATGTTCACTTTCCCTGTGGTAACAAATAAATAAATAAATCGCCACAGGACATGTCTCGGGTCTTGTTCCCGGTTTGCATGGCTCCCGTGCCACCTGGTGGATTTCCAGCACTCACTCTGCACCGGTCCATGTGGCAAAACAGGGAAGCTGAGTTTCCACAGAAAGTTCCAGACTAGACACATGCTGGGAGCCACCCTCTTTCGAGGCTTTTCGGTGAACTCCACAGAACACTGCAGTTTGACACTTAGAGAATGACTTCTGGGAAAGATTCATTCCAGCAGACATGATCACCAGGATGCCACCCCAGGAGCCACAGACTGGGGTGCTTTTCCCTGCTTCTGGGAGCAGCTTGGTAAAGCATTTTACTGTGAGAAGGAGAGACAGCTCCCGTGACCCCATCATGTTGGCAAGTGTTCAAAAACCAGCTTCCTTGGGAAAACAGTCCTGTAGCGTGTGCCAGTGCTCACAGCGTAAGTCTTGCCTCTCTGGCTGATTTCAAACCTCCAACATGACTCTCTAAACGAGGTGTTGAAAGCTGAGCATGGCATGAATGGCATGGGAACTCAAGCAAACTTGCCTTGGTGCAGCGGGCAGCCCCTCGGAACAGCCTGTGCCCTCTGACCTCCCTGAGAATGTGTTTAAAATTAACTTAAGCTGGTTTTTCTCCCTCTTCCCAAGAAACTGTCAATCATGTCATACTTTCTATTTAATGCCTGGAATGTGGGGAAGAGTAGCTGTATGCCTCTTTTTATCCCAGTCATGTTAACTCCTTTTCCACATGCTGGCTTTCAGATAACAATGAGTTCTGGACCCACTGCACTTGAGGACATAGGTGTGAGGGCGGAAAGCACACTAACACGGTTTCCTTGGGAAGCCCTGTCACTTTTGTCAAGCAGCTCATCCTTGCTGAGAGGCACTAGCCCATGAATGCTGGAAACTTTATCAGATCTGGTACCCTTTCTGTGGGCTCAAGGCTTCCTTGCAGTTCCACAAAAACATCTCCACTTGCACCCGTGGGGAAGGCTCCAACAACCTCACACAAAACAACGAAATCATCCGCCTCACCAACTAAAGACCCAGATCTCTTCTCCAGGCTTCTCCCAGGAAGCTCAGCTAGCTCAGCTGATGTGAAATGCTGTCTCCTCACCAAATCAAGGCAGTGCCAGGCAGTGCCAGGCAGAGACAGACCCCTGTTCTAAGAGAAAGCCAATTGACAAGGCCCACTTCTGCCCAGACACTATGAGCTCTGTTCTTCCTGACTTACAAAACACTCCATCACTCCCTTTGACCTTTGCCCTCTCCCACCTCCCATTCCTTCTTCAACTAGCTCTCTGTCCTTTTCCGATGTCTCTCAAGTCCTCTGGTGCCATCAACCTTGCTCGCACCAACTGCCCTCGGTGCCTGCTTCTCCTCCAGACAGTCGGTGAGCAGAACACTGTGTGCACACAGGATGCTGACCGAGGGGTGTGGCCAGTATACTAACTGTTTTTCTCATTGCTGTGGTCAAATACCTGACAAGAAGCAACTCAAGGATGGAAGAGATGGTTTTGTCTTACAGGTCAAGAGATTACAGTCCTAGCAGGGAAGGCACAAGGCAGGAGGAGAGGAAGCTGGAGGGGCACTGCGCCTGCAGCCAGAAAGCAGAGAGGAGCATGGTGTTCAGCTCCTATTCTCCTTATACCCCAGCCTAGGCAGCAAGTCTGCTACAGTTAGGGTGGGTCATCCCTCTAGTGATTCTCACTAATCTCCAAACTTCCTTACAGACAAACCCAGAGGTACATCTGCTAGGTAATTCTGGATCCTGTCACATTGACAACCAACACTAAGCAACACAGGCAGTACATCCCTGGGCTGCAGAGCTGCCCTGAGAAAGGCAAGAAACACCAGAAGAGTTAGTTTTCTATGCCTTGCAGAGGTCAAGCTGAGCACAAACCTAATAATGGCTTTTCCAGCTGTCTGACACTCCAACCAGCCCCAGAAGCTCTCTGGGAGTCTGGACTGGAACCTTGACTAGTGACCTGAGGTCATCCCGCAGCGGGGGGCAGAGAGATCATAGGTTACAAGCGACCGGAGGAGAGCAAGGCTAGAGACTTGACACAAAAGAGATGATAAGAGACTTCTGGAGGCCAGAGGACCAGGTGACAGAACCCTCACAAACTGCCCTCACCTTCTCAAAGCTGAACCCTACGGCATGCCATGCTGTGTACCCCACATAAGAGGAGGGCAAGAGCAAGGGGGATGAAAAAAATGTCCCTGGAGGTGGAACAGAGAATGCAGTGCAGGAGGGGGAACAGTTTCACATTTCTCGATAAGCAAGAGGTCTGTCTGATCCACTCGTCTGCTGGCCTAAAGGGGACCCTGCTGGCAGAGTCACAGGAAGCCACAGCTGCATACAGCAAAGCTGCCAGTTGGTTAACNTAACTCGTAAGCTATCGTCTATAGCGGCTGCAGAAAAAGGAAGAAAAATACAAAACAGGAACAAGGAAGCTGTCCACCACAGGCTTCTCAAGCAAGGGCAGAGGCCATGCCCCTCCCCTTGAGACCTGAGTCCCTCTTCTCTCCCAAGCAGAAGCTTGTCCATCTCCTGCAAGCCGGACACCGCCACCTGCTCTTGCATAGCAGAGGGGAGCTTGCAGTGTGGAGACTCAGCTGCAAGGGAGCTCTTTGCTTCTGTGTGCTCTTCAAACTGAACTTTGGTCAGGCCTGCCCCAGAGAAACCTCAAAAGGGCTCCCTCAAAGAGGTTTCCTAAGACATAAATAAACTTTCTTAGCAGTCCAAAGATCCTTCCATCTAAAACGTAAACTTCTGAGATCCTTCGTGTCCAAAAGAATAACAAACAAAACACAGCAGTAGTCACATATAAGATTCAAAACATCTTCCAGCTTCAACGTAAGAAACCAAGGTATTGAAGAAAAGTTTGAAATCAGTATATTCAAGACTGAAGAGTTGGCTCAGAGGTTAGGACTGCATACTGCTCTTGCAGAGGAACAAGATTCCATTCCCAGCACCTATATGGCAGCTCACAACTAATTGTAACTCCAGTTCCGGGGGATCCAATGACTTTGTGACTTCCATGGACTCATGCACACGTAGTGTAGATACACACACACACTAAACCATGACATGTGGCACACTCAGCACTCAACTCCATCAGACAGAAGCATGACCCCACTTTGCTGATGAGAGTCAGGGGACTGATGTGCTTGGGGTCACACATAGTTAGGGAAAAGCAGAGCATGGATCTGGCTCTCTGAAGACCCTGGCACCAGATTACCTGTACAGACTCCTTCACAGTTTGTCTTCCTCTGTCTTCAACCCAAGCCCTACCAGAACCTCCCCCAACTGATGTCCGAGGAATGACTTCCTGTTTCCTATCATTTCAACCCAAAGAGACCAGTCTCTTCTGGTCACATTGGAAAACACTCTGGTCCAAGACAGAACAGGTTCTTAGGGAGGTGGCTCCAGATGAAGGTTCCCCCATCTCCATTCTGACTCCAGTATGTGCTATATGTCAGTCCTGTCCCCCGGATAAGGGGAGGTCCCCCCACAGCCCAGACACCATTCTGCACTTCCCTATGGCTCTCTACAATAATGCCCAATGCCCAGGCCATGCCAGAAGGACACCCTCCCCTAGATGCTCACTGAGGCCTTGGAGGCAGGCAGGCAGCATCCTATTGGCCCCATTGCAAGTTTGAACCCTGCTGCCTCCTAAGAGTGTATCCCACATGCTACAAAGGCCCAGTACAGAACCACAAACATCAGCACCATGAAAACCATGGCACAGTCCCATGGGGCTTCTCCACATGTACCCTGAGCCTCTGCAATGCCCACCTAAGGTGTTCAGGGTTGTCATATGAGAGGCATCCAGGGAGTGAGAAGGGGCACTGTTCAAATGCCATCTGGCCACCTGCCTCAGGAAGGACCAAATTATCCACACTCTGCCTGGTGACATCTTTCAACCGCTTTTCGCAAAAGTAAGGGGAACTCAGTCTAATGTTTCCCTATGGTCACACACCCAACTTGCTGGGAGGTGGACCCAAGCAGCACTCCAGTCTCAGGTGCCCTGGGGCAGAATGTGCCAGGGAACTGGCTCCATCTCCCTCACTACTCACAGCTCTGAGTTTATGGCCACATACAAAAGACCATGTGAAGTGGGTTATTATAGGTCAGGGTGCAGAATCCATATTCCTGAAGGGCACAGGTGTGTCTCCCCATAGGCAAAGGCTAACAAGGCACGCAGGGTGTGTCTTCTCCCAGGACGGTGACACAGCCCACACAAAGCACAAAGCAGATCTGTAGCTATGCTGTGGGGGTGTTCTAAAAGGTGGTGGGTGGGAGTGTGCGCACATGTGAGTTCACCGCCACACAAGGCACACTGTGGTGACTCCTGTGAGTTCCCAGGATGGTGGTGTGATTCAGGGTTGAATCCCGTGTTCCTGGGTAAAAGGAGCTGCTAGTTTACCAAACCAGATTCCTCAGAATTACACTTGTTGAGAGGACTCATTAGAACCAGTAGTGAGAGGCCCTGGGCACCTGAAGAAGGTAACACATTGGTGTCCATCCTTGACAAGCTCAATCCCAGACCAGATGCTGACAGGGCTCAATCTGACGGGCTTCGTCCCAGGATCCATCAAGCCTCAGAAACATCTGCTGACATGGCCCTTAGCTCTTGATGTGGGTTCATGGCACTGAACTTGTTGATGCAGGGTCTAACTGTGGCTCCCCACCCACACCAGGCATTTGCCCATAAACAAACAGTATCTTTCTAAATCTGTCTCTTATCTATAGGGCTGGAATAAAAACTACGTCAGAAAAAAAAAACCTGATCAACTGTATTTGCGGAGCTAGATAGAAGAACTAATAATCCCTGAGGAGTAATTTAAAATATAGGTTTGGGTTACACAGCATTTTCCTTGGCATTTTCCTTGGTCAAAATCCAGCTAAGGGGTTCATTGCCAGTAAATTTCATATCAGAGAAAAATAAGTGTGTCCTGGCTATCCTCGGGTTAATCACATGCATGTTGGAGAGCTTGGGAGGAGAGCACCCGACAGGCTCGAGTGACTATGGCATCCCCCTCAGAGACTTGTGTGTTTGGACCCTTGTTTCCCAGCAACCGGGGCTGTTTAGAAACATTAGAAGGCAGAACCTTGCTGGGGTAAGTGGGTCACTCGGGAGCAGGTCCTAAGGGTTATAGTCTGGCCCCACTTCCTTCCTGAACTCTCTCTCCCACCTCCTGACTTCCACACAATGTGACTGTCTCAAGTTCCAGCCCCCAGACAACAGCCCACTGCTATTCCTTCGCCAGCACGAGACTGTCTGCCCTCAAACTGTGAGGCAAAACTAAGCCCCTCCTCCCCTCCTTCGTTTCTTGTCACATATTTGGTGGTAGTGATGGGGGGAAAGTGGCTAATGCAGTACTGATGTTCACAACTCACTTTGAAATGCGTCAGAAAAGAGGATGGATAACAGACAAGGGATAGAGATGCCACACCACAAAACAACTGCAGAATTGGAATGGCAAGTAGATGGCTGCCCCGTCTGAAGTTTCTCATAACGAAATGCTGAAAATAATAAAAATTAACATGATTATTCTTATCTAATCAAATCAGTCTTTAAAGCAATCCTGTCGTGCTGTTTTGAAGGATACTCACTGGCCAGCTGTTGCGCGTAACCATGGCTAGCTACCATGGGTATTTTTGCAGCGCTAGGCATATGCTCAGGCCAGCTTCCGTGGGTCAACCCTGTAAAGTCATTTTTACTGCACTGACCACTCCAGTTTACAGAGAGGGAAGTGGTGCCCTGGGAGGCCACACAGCTTTGTCAGATCATCATCCAGGAGGATATTTTGAACCAAAAGGACCAAGATGAAAACATGACAAAGATCACCAGTGCCGGTCAGGGAGATTCTCTCTACAGATCACCTGAGACTCCCAGGTTCTGTTTGTATGCAGCCGTCTAAGCCACCTAGAAGATTCGTGGAACCAGAAAAACATGTTGCCATCACCATTACCTGTAACAACTACAACCCCTCTGGGTTCTCTCTTGTTTTCTTTGCAGTATCAGATATTAAATTCAGGGCCCACTGCTCCACCACTTAGCTGCATCTGCAACCCTTGTGTTTTCTTTGTGTATTATTTTGGGGTGGGGTGTGTGTGTGTGTGTGTGTGTGTG
>LOEQ01001833.1:101191-111325 GCA_001685075.1 Bramus lutescens
GGGGGTGGGGTTGCTGTGCGCCCACTGTCAGGCCGGCCCTCGCTCTTAACTTCAGGTTCCTGGGTTTCTGCGATCCCTTTGTGCAAACCAGAGAACTTTCCCGGCTCGCTGCAGCAGCCGCAAGTACTTGGNNGGTCTGCCCAGGCTCCCGACCTGGGACGCCGGCTGCGCTCGGAGCTAGGAAGGACCGGATTGGAAAAGCCACTAATGAGAGCGAAGAGCACAGATGTTGTGGCTCAGCATTCCAGAGACTGAAGTCAAATCTTTCCTCCCTAGGCGATCTCCTGAGACCAAACTCCTCTCCCAATGGTGCGGGTCTGTACCACCACGCCACTCACACATAACTGACCCCTGGAGGGCTAAAGGGCTGATGAACAAGACTACTGGCCTTCAAGTCGGGAAGAAAGTGTTAGGATGGCCAGAGTACGGTGACAGTTACTCACGTTACCCAGCTGCCGAACCCTGTCCTGGCAGGTGTCGCTTTTTAATCTGGAAACTTTTGTTGCTTGGAGGTGGTGGGAAGCTACGGTGAAGACTAAAATCAATGTCCACAGCACGGATGGCCTGGTTAACACTATGAGCCATCAGCTCCGTCATGGAGAGGAAGGTTTTATTATTGAAGAATCAAGAATAGAAAGAAATGTGTCTCTACTAAGTACTTAAGAAGTGGTAATCTATCATGAAATGTATCAATTTCTTTTAGGTTTTCCAATTTTGTGGAGTACAGGTTTTTGAAGTATGGCTTAATGATTCTCTGTATTTTCTCAGTGCCTGTTGTTATATCCCTCTTTTCATTTCTGATTTTGCTAGTTTGAATATTCTCATAACTCCACCTTTTAGTTAGTTTGGATAAGGGTTTGTCTATCTTGTTGATTTTTCTCAAAGAACCAACTAAGAAATGAATACATAATAAAAACAAACACTAGGGGTGGGGGATTTTCAAAAACTGGTTTGTTGAGTTCTTTGGGCTGGCAAAGACTCCTTCCTGTTGGCTGACAGCTGCGGATAGGTCATTCCCTCGGAGGGGGATACTGTGGGTGAGCTGCCGAGAAAGGAGGGCAAGAAGGCAGTGTCAAAAGGGAGAGCAGGCACCTGCCCTGCCTGCCCTCAGTCAAGCACTTGTTGCTAATTAGTCGGGCACAGTGGAGCACCCCTGAGGTCCCAGCTATTCAGGAAGCTGAGGCAGAATTCACTCACTGGAGACCATGAGTAGCCTGGACAGCATTGAAAGACTCCGCCTTAAGAAGCAAAACAAAACTAAAACTTGGCGAGGGCCAAAGCCAAAACATAGTAGAACAAAAGGTTATACAGTGCTGAAATAAATAAGGGAACAGTCCAAACTAATAAAAGAGACTTACAAAAGAACACATGACTGACTAATGGAAGAAGAAGGTGACCCCCAGCACCCTCAACTATACCATCAAATCCCTTTTGAAATGGACATATAGAATTATAAGCAGGAGAAAGATCTGGCTCAGCCAGGCGGTCTGAGAGATGCCCACCAACACTTCCCCTTCTAGTGTGTACTTGGAATTTTCCTGTTCCATCAGGACAAGGAGGCTGAGTTAGGGATGTGGCCCAGTTACAGAACTTATGCTTAGCATGAATTCTATCCCCCATGTACCTAACCCTCTAAGAAGATGAGGATCAAGCCTTCCTCCCCTTAAGTCTGGGGATAGACCTAGCTTTACTCCATAGGACCAGGCAGAAGTGATGCTTTGACAGTCTTTGGATCGAGCCTGAAGCCTCAAGCAGCCCTGAATACCACTGTTTTGTTTCCCAGCTGCCATGCCTTCTGGAAGCAGCCAGTCCACAGAGAAGAGGGATAGCACTAGCTCATAGCCAGGACCAGCTCTGCACAGAGATGCACCCCCCTTTGGGGCTCTATACCAGGTCTGAGGGCACCCTCAGCACTAAAGATCTTCCTGGCAATTTGCACAGTTGGAAGAAATCTCAAACAGCCTTCAGTTTTTGACTCAGGCATTGCTAGCTGACGTAGAGCTACTCCTAAAATGTGAAATGTACCAGCTTCTACATCCATGTCCTTCCTGCACTGGTTGCATTTTCTCTCCTCACCCTCAGAGTGTCAGTTTCCAACTGCCCACTTTCCCTCCAAGTCCCTGGAGACCAGAGTTAGCTCTCATTCTCTGACGTTTAAGCTGGAACCTGGAACCAGAACTTTTCCTCCAATTTCAGTCCCTATTCAGATGTTAGGTTTGGGTTTTGGTGTTTGGGGGTAGGGTCAGCCTCAGACTTGAATGACCTTGAACTTCTAGCCCTCCTCCCTACCTGTATTTCTTGATTATCACAGGTATATGTCACCATACTTTGTTAACATGATACTGGCGACCAAACCTAGGGCTTCAAGCATACTTGGCAAATGTTCTACCAACTGAGTGCATCCACAGCCCCTATTCAAATGTCTAATCACCCTCTTGGATATACAACATCCTGAAGACTCTTTCTCAAACACTGGGCTTCCAGATTCTGATCCGGAAGGAGAATATATTTTCTCATTGTTCAAGTGGCTTATCCCCTTGTCATCCTGGACTCCTCTCTCATACATGCCAGTAGCAACATGGCAACAAGCACCTCCCCCCTGCCCTGCTCCAGGGATCACCTTCAGAATAATATCCCTCACCTTCTCTCACTCCCTACCTCACTCATCCCCTGCCTGAACCACACTCAACATTTTTGTTTGTTTGTTTGTTTTTGAGACAGAATTTCTCTGTAGCTTTGGAGCCTGTCCTGGAACTCACCAGGCTGGCCTTGAACTCACAGAGATCTGCCTGTCTCAACATTGTTTTTAATTATCATTCAGTGGTCTAATTGTGTTCACTCCTTCCCTCTATGGCCTAATCACTTAATGCAGCTTGTTTAAAATGAAAGTTAAGGACTGTAGCTGTCTGGAGCTGTGGCTCAGTGGTAGAGCTACTGCCTAGCATGTGCAAGGCCCTGGGTTCCATCCCCATTATCAGGGATAAGAAGGAAAGGAGAAGTAGGATAGAAAAGGAAAACAAAATCAGATGGTGTCTGTCTGAACTCAGAACAAGCCAGTGTCTCCTCCCTAACTCATAACATCATGGTCCTCTTCTGTGACGTCTGAGACATGCAGAATGCTAGGCCCCATCACAGGCTTGGGATTTACACTCAGCATGTTTCCACATTCCCAGAAGACATATGTGCACAGTCCAGTATGAAAAGCGCCATGCTGGCCAGGGACAGAGGGTTATGCTTATAATTCCAACTACTCAGAAATCTGAGGAAGGAGGACCTCTTGCCAGCTGGACAATGTAGAAGACCTTGTCTCGAAACGGAAAAGAGAAGAGAAGAAGAAAGGAAGGAGTGTAAGAGAAAGGGGGGAAGGGTCTACCTACTCCAGCCTTGCCTCCTCCGGGATGTTTTCTCTACCCTCATTTTTCTCAGGCTGCAGCCACACTGGGCTCCTGTCCTCCAAGCAGCAGGCACACTGCTGCCTCAGGACCTTTACACATACTAGCTGTCCTGCCAGGATCACTTTGTCCTAGAAATCCACGTAGACTACCTCCCTCCATTTCCTTCAGACCTCTTTTAATCCCCTTTAGCTACAGGTCTTTTCTGTCACCTACATGGACTCAACACTTTCACCCACGTCCAACCTCTGACCTCACTGTTCTCTGTAGCACGTGGATAAGAGCTTTTTGTGTGTTTTTCTCTCTCTTCTTGGAAGTGGGAGGTCGAAGGAAAAAAGATGCCAATTTCTGTGTTTCCAGCACCCAGAATCTTCCTGGCACATATTGCACTGTCAGTAGATACTTGTCGAACAAATGAATGAGACAGTACAGACGGATTCTCTGGGATTGGTTGCCATGAGACCCTCTACCATCTTTGCTTTCTAAGAAATGTCTTTTAACGATAATAAAAGTATGATCTCTCTCTCTCTCTAATTTTCACTAGGGAGTAAACCCAAGTTCTTCTGTATGCTTACCATGCACTGTAACACTGAGCTACAATCTGGCCTCTGGCTCTATTTCCAAATAAAGAAACACCACACAGCCCTGTTTCCTCTTTTGATTGGATATGCACATGAAGTAGAATCGCCAGATGGGGCAAAATTGCACTTTCTACTCCCCAAGTGAGAGGTCACGTGGGGACCTTCCTCCAGAAGACAGCCTAAGGCCAAAGCTATCCTTCTGGAACTGGAAGAAGGGTGAGCCTTACCCACCCTGTGTCCACAAGTTCCTTTCCCGGGGCTCTCAGTTGTGAGAACATGGGTCATCCGGGCAATAGCCACACTTTTCCCCTTCCGGAGTCTGACTTCAAAGTCAGCAGAATCCAGGACTGGAAGCCTCAGGGTACATGCCACGAGCTGCAGGAAGGGAATGTGGGGTTTGTCTTGCTTCTCAGCACTGGTTCTTCCAGCAGCATTATTCCCAAACCTTCGAGCCCCGGAGCTAAACGCACTTGTTCTCACTCTGCCTGGCAGCAACAAGGCCAGAAACAAGGCAGGGGTCACCGGCAACTCTAGGCCTCCAGGGCTCATTGGGTAGTTTCCAGAGTGTGCTCATCTATCATGACTCCCACTCCACATCATAAGGAGAGGTGAAGAATTCCAATCCGCTTAGATATTAAAGAACAAAATCACAACAACATAAAGATCTCAACCAGCTTTGTTTTCAATTCTTGATCTCTCCTTCCATAAAATACACCAGTTTTTCCAACGGGCCAGGAAGAAAAAGTCGGTTGTGTGGACAGAGAAGAGATGGAGAAAAGCAAAGACAAAATTCAAAAGGTAGATTATCTTTTCAAAATCCGTTTTCTTGTAAAGTAGGGACAGGAATAGAGAACAATGGGTAAATGACAACAGTGGTGCACCCCATGCCCCTTCAGCTTCCTGTTCCGTGCAAGGAAGAATGTGGATGGAGCTTCACCACCAACCTGCTAAGAATAGCCTGGGGTGGGACACATGGTTGTTTGCTGGCTGCTTCCTCTGAAGATCAGATTAGCAGCCCTGTTTCATCTTTGTGACATGAACTTTAGCATGAGTAACTCCATTTAAACTCTATTTGTGTGTAGGGCTGTGGGTGTGTGCATGTACATGGTCAGGTATGAGTGATGCATGTGTGTACAAGTCTGCACGTAGAGGCTCAGAGTGTAACTTCTGTCATCTTCCAGAGCATCATTCATCCCCTTTGAGACAGGGTCCTTCATTGGCCTAGGACTTAGGAGTTAGGCTAGACTAGCTGGCCAGCAAGCCCAAGGAATTCTCCTGTCTCCCCAGTTCTGACATGACAAGCACACACAGCACACACCACCATGCATGGCATTTTTATGTGGCATCTAGGAACCAAGCACATGTCTTTGCGCTCGCAAAGCAAATGCTTTAGGGACTGAGCCATACGTGCGGCTCTTTTGGGATTTTAGCTTATCTACTGTGCCAGTGCAAAAGAATGGCTTCCTGTGATGTTTGTGCAATGTAAGAAACAATCCCAGGCTAAGGATATAGCACAGTGGCAGAACGCTTGGCTGGCACACAAGAAGCCCTGGATTCTAGCACCTTGAAAAACTAAAGAAATTGATCAACCAATTTTGTTGGTCATGGATTCTTTGTGATCCCCTCCATTATTAAGGTCTGGCATGGAGTCACCAAATCTGCTCACGCTCGAGTTAGCAGCCCACAAAGAACCTCTAAAGCTCCTACCTCTTCTTTCCTGCATGACCTCCATATTATCCATCCCCCCACTCCCAGCCCACATTTCTTTCAGTCAACACTCATAGGCTATCTATGGGGCACTCCTGTATAGAGCACCCAGAGCTGAGGGGCATCCACCAGGCAAAGGTCCTCCACTAGATGAGGTCATAATTCATGTTCAGATCATAGGGGTACAAAGCAAAAGTGAAGCAAGGAGTCCATGACAGAGCATGAAAGGGGTCAAGGGAAAGAGAGAGCCAGAAGCCAGCATTCTGGGCGGCTTCCAGTTTCTCACAAGCTCAGTGATGATGTGAAGGTATGAGGTCACCTTATATACATGTGCCCTATGGTACTGGAGGCCTGATAGTCTCCACCCAACTGTAGCAGCCCCAGGGTCTCAGCGTACAACACTGCGGGTGTATATAAGCTGTCTACACTCTGCAGGTTAGCCCAATAACGCTCAGATACACACAGGACAAGAGAGCTGGCCATCCAGAGCAGGAGGAAGCAGGAGGTGAAGAGCAGAACCAACCTCAGGGAGAGTGACTGAGTGATGCCTCTCTGGGGCCTGGATTCTCCATCTTCATGCACTTCTGCTGCTGATGCTCTGAGAGTATTGCATGAGGCATTCCATGGAGAATCAGCCCCAGCTCCAATCACACGCTCACCAAAGCTGGACAACACCAAAACATACTAACTCTGTTAGCACTGGGGCAGGGGAGGGGTGGTGTGTGGTGGAACCCAGGCATTACACACGCTAAACACATACTCTCCCATTGAGCTACCCCTGTGCATGGGAACGCATTAGCTCACTAGCATTCCCACATCAATCTATTTGCTTTGTTTTGTTTTCTGAGACAGGGTTTCTCTGTGTAACAACCTGGCTGTCCTGGAATTCCATTTGTAGACCAGGCTGACCTCAAACTCACAGAGATCCACCTGCCTCTGCCTCCTGAGGTCCTGTGCCAAACTAAAAAGTCATTCCCCTATTCTGAGGACCTGAACTACTCTCAGTCGAGACCTTCATAGTTTTGTACTGGGGGTATGCTTCTGCAGCAGCCTGAACGCATGCATTTTTTTCTGAGTCAAAGGTCCTAATACTCACTGCACCCCACCCCATCACCTGCCCCCCCCAGGTGCACTACTCAACTCTCTGGTAGATTCTTCTTGAAGATTTAGTTTTGCAGCAAATTCCAAGGTTCCTGTGCTCCTCTGTGACAAAAGACTATAAAGGGGAAGGAGTTGACACAGAGAATGGAATTTTGACAGATCTGAGCTACCAGGTCAAAGTCTTGCCTCAAAGTGGTAAAGGAAGCTGGAACCGCTGTCACCTTACAGCCTCAGAACCTTTGGGCCTCCTAGTCTTTCAGCCAAAACCCAAGTAGGAAGATTTATATAGTGTGGGCATGACTTGAAGACAGACCACAGACATGGATAAGCCAGAAAATGCCTGTCAGTTTTCTGGGCAGTCCCAGCAAGAGATTCAACATGGCCCAACCCTGATGACCTCAGCTGGAAATCCCTAGAGGATGTATGTTTGCCGATCAGGATCTAAACAAGTTGACATTTCCAGCCGCCAAGGAATTGTAAAAGTGACCAACACTGCCCCCAGGTGGTAGACTCCACCCTTGCCTTCAAAACTAGTGTCCGCTAGACAAACCAACCAGAACATAAGGCATTCCTTAAAGGATGCCACCATCAAAAGGAGTCCTGGAGAACTACCTTAACACTAGATGCCCTGAGAGAAGGCAGCTTGACAGTTCTGACCTCAAGAATTCTGAATGTGGGTAGCAGATGAGGGATCGCTTCTCGAATGCTCAAGACACATAGTTAATGTAGTCGACTGAGTATCTGAAATTTATCTGGTTAATAAATAGTTCGTTTTATGCATGAATAATTGGATTTACTTTAAAACATGATAAATTGGGACACATGGACTCTGAGGTTGAAAAGAAACTGGGGAGAAATCCCCAGGGGGTGACAGATATATTTAGTGGAAAGAAAGAAAAAAGTGCATCCCGAGATGCATGGGGAAGCTGCAAGTGGCTTCAAAAGGACAGAGGTGAACAGCAGCAGAGGGCTTGGGGAAACCCTTCAGGCTTTAAGCTGAAAGTCTGGGAGAAGAAGCATGTCAGAGTCCTTTCCTTGCAGCTCTAGATGGTGGGAGGAACAGGTTTGTAGGTGAAAATCTATGCGTAACTCCGAGAAAACTGAAACCAGTACAGAACTTCCAAGTGGTCAGGGAAAGGATAGCAGCAAAAGTTTGTAAGCAATAACATCGACTAGTCAGAGCCAACTGTGCAGAGGGCTGAGGCCATAGCGCCCCTTGAGCCCAGGAGTTGAAGTCACAGCAAGACTCTGTCTCAAACACTAAAGGAAAAAACCCAAGAGTGGCCAGATATGGTGTCACACGCCTTTACTCCCAGCATTTGGGAGGCAGAAGCAGGTGGATCTGTGTGAGTTTGAAGTCAGCCTGATCTACGTATCAGTTTCAAGCCAGCCAGAGATATATAGTTGAGTCCTGGCCTCAAGACAGCAACAGCAACACAAAAGAGCAGGTGCAATGGGGAGAGAAGAAATAAGGATAGTACATTAGAAAAAATACAAAACAGGATTAAGGAACACATCCTAGCTCTAGCCTAGTAGTAACTATGGACAAAATAAATTTCCCCATCAAAGTCAAAAATATAGCAGAGTCAAAATGATAGAAACTTTGAAAAAGAGGACACAAGACACAGAATGTGGGACGGACACACACACACACGCACACACACATGAACACGCACACACACACATTTAGAGTTTACAGAGGAGAGAAAACAGAGAGGTTGAGTTAAAAACTGCAAAATTTCTGCTATCAATAAAAGACTTCAGAAATCATGGGCATACGTAGAGTGCAAGCAAGTTAAACACAACGGGAGTCATAGCCTACACACAGCCTAGTCAAAGTATCTAATGAGGGTGTAGTCATAAAATCAGAGAAGACAGACTTCCAACCCAGGAACAGGAACTGGCTGTCAACCTTAGAAGTATAAGTGTATCTTATATGTAGAATAATTTCATTTCTCCAGAATATCTATGAGGCACATTTTCAGAAAATAAAAATTAATGGAGTTTCCCCAGTCTAGACCCTAACAATGAATTACTTCAAAAATAAGAAAATAGGCTGGGTGGTAGTGGCATACACCTTTAATCCCAGTACCTGGAAGGCAGAAACAGCTGGATCTCTGAGCTCAAAGTCAGCCTGGTCTACAGTGGGAGTTTCCTGATAGCCAGGGCTGCACAGAGAAACCCTGTCTTGGGAGAACAAAAAGGAAGAGGAGGAGGAAAAGGAGAAGGAGGAGGAGGGAGAAGAAGAACCACAAAAGGAAGGAGGGCCTGAAACTGGAGGGAGTGATGAGCAAGGGCATTGCTTCACTAGTGGATGGACAAACAGTAGTGACAGGAAACACCTGTCCTAGCCGCTGGGCTAAGTAAACCAAAACACAGGCAAAACCCTGGGCAACCAGAGCACAGAAGGTGACAGAGGTCAAAGCGAGCTTCCTAGAATCCTTTTACAATTTGGGGAGTTCTGATCTACACTTAATAGTTCTGGGAGACCAGCCACATTTAATATGGAATGTATAAATTCTAATCTAGCAGAGATGGGAATGAAGGAGGCTGAAGCATGGAAAGAGGAAGAAACATGTAAAAGAAACAAAGAAAGGCAGGAAAGTAAAGTATGCACACACACACACACAAGATGAAAGCAAATGTTTAAATGTCAACGCTTATAATTTACATGACTAGACTAGTTTCCCTTTTCAAGGTGAAGTTATTTATAATAGTTTTTTTAATCCTAACTGTATACTTTATAACTAATTTAAGGCCTATTAAGACATATTAGTGGGGCTGGACAGTGGTGGTGCACATCTTTAATCCCAGTACTCAAGAGACAGAGCCAGGCAGATCTCTGACCTTGAGGCCAGCCAGGTCTACAGAGCGAGTTCCAGGACAGTCAGAGCTACACAGAGAAAGCCTTCTAATGCCTGCATTACTCTCTACCGTACAGTTCATACTACTGTACCGTGCGTGATCTGGGCAAGGGCCTGGAGATTAAAGTAACACACAAGAGACGTGGGCCATTCGTGAAAAGAGAATGCCTAATGCCATTTATTCAAACTTAGAAAAAAAATTTATATACCTAGCTGCTGCACTATGGAAATCCCCCCCCCAGGCAGGTGGGAAATTACCAGGCTCAAGAGTAAACAAAACCCCTAAGCTAACGACCAGTTGGGGAAGAGGGAACCCAGGAACAAACATGATGTTTAGCCGGAAACTACAGCAAGATGTTTGGGCAGAAACTGTTCTCAAGATGAATCCTGGGAGGAGGGGTAGCCTGTGGGCCCTACAACCCTATCTTGAACAACCAAATTTGAAGAAGAAGAAGAAGAAGAAGAAGAAGAAGAAGAAGAAGAAGAAGA
>LOEQ01001833.1:127230-138482 GCA_001685075.1 Bramus lutescens
ACCGCTGAGTCCTGGCCCGGGCCCCGCGGGCTCCGCTGCAGTTTCACAGCTGGATCCTAACTCCGGCCCAGCCGGAGTAGGCAAGTCCGCTTCCAAACCCAGCAAGTCGTTGATGGCGAAGCTTCGAAGGCGAGAGCCGGTGGGATGACAACCTGGCGCCAGGGCTCTACTCTTAGAGCGCCCATCCGAAAGCCCGTCCCGTCCAGTCATGCTTCTCAGCTCTTCAGGCCAGCCGCTAGGCGAGGGGAGTCGAGTCCCTCCCGGTCACCTGTGCAAAAGAGGCTAGCTCAAGCGAAGCCTTTTATGCTGGGTAGGCTGTCCCTGAGACCTAGATGGCCCAGAAGGCACCAATCAGCAGGGAACAGACTCATCCAGGCTCCCACCAGCGAGGTGCAGACGCCACCAGCTCCCTTCCCCTGAGTTGTTGGCCTCTCTAGTCACCTCACTTCTCTCTCCAGCTGTCCCTTACCCACACCACCCCCATGCTCTGGAAGGAAAGGTAAAATGAGCCACGAGGAGTGTGCTGTCTGCCCACTCCATGAAAACCACAAGTTCCACATCCATCCTGATGAGCTAGCTTCCTTCCAGACACTCCAGACCTTCTGAAACCTTCTCACATGCCCAACCGCCCTATAAGGCCTTGGGCGGGTTCCCAACCACATCCCCCTCACTACCAAACCACGCAGGCCCGACGGTTCAACTCCGGTGCTCAGCCTGAAAACCCCTGCAGCAAAGAAACTGACATTTTGTATTTACCTCAAGGCCGGCAACTCTCCCTCCAACCAAACCCTTCCCTCGCTAGATCCTTATGGGCTGGAGAGGAGAATGCAACAAAGTCGCAAATTCACAGCAACTACGGAGAGAGGAGAGGCAGATGTGGAATAGGAGGGCTAAAACTGTGGGCAGATTAACAAAAATACACGCAGCCCAGTAAAATGTTAATTTCTCGTAAGCAATGGATATTGTTTTAGTATACCAGTGTACCGGTATTTGATTCAGCAGTCCTAAACAGGTGGGGAGCGTGAAGTAAACAGGTCCATCCACTGGGACTTCTCACTGAGACTAACAAATTGATGTCAGGTTTTATGATTATCCAAAGACAGTCTGATTGACAAGTGGGAATTCTATATTTGTTGGAATTAGAGCTAATTAAAACACGTGAGCCAGCCACTCCTGGCTCAGCCTCCAGCCCACACGCCCATCCTCTCTTGGGGTCCTGCTCTCAGGCGCTTCTCAAAATCTCCTGGTTTCCAAACAGTCTGAGGCCGCCAAGACAGCGAGCCAGAACTTTTGGAGACCTGCGGGGCACGGCCCGGCTTCCTCCCCCTCCCCGAGGAACCTGGCCGGAGCCCAGCCCAGCACGTCTCCCTTGCTGGTCTCCTTTGCTGGTCTCCTTTGCTGTCTTTGCTGTGTGAGGGTGAGGGGCGCCACCACTAAGCCAGAGGATTAAACAAGGGGCTCTAAGAAAGACAATAACAAGAGGCTGCGCATTAACTTTCCATTATTAAAGGAAGACCCAAATCTCCCTTCTAAGCTGTTCTGCTGGATTAGCAAACCGGTAACTTTCCTTCAGAATAATTGTCCTGAGTTTCTCGGGGCGGGGAGAGGAGTAGGATGGGAGGGGGGGTCTTTTCAGTTCTGCCAGGAATGTTGCCCAAAATTCACCTTTGAATTTAGGGGAAGACATCAGAGATACAGAGCCCTGTGTGGTCCTTTGTAAATTCGGATTTGGGCTCGCAGTTAAGATAACCAGTGGTCTGTAGCTGGGGTAGGTGATTCAGCCATGGTCACCAGCAAGTAGAAGAGGCTCCAGCGACCTTGCCTCGGGCCTATAGCTAAGGTTCAGATCTCAGGCTGCCAAGATGACAGACTCTCCACACCGGGAGTGGACGTCAGAGACACAAGGAAACCAAAAAGCTGGGGATGGGCGGAATGTCTGGCCTCCACCACAGGGAACAGCCCAGAGCACATCTGATTCTAAAGCCCTGAGGAAGATCTTACCTAATAAGCCCACTGTGCAGATGAGAGGTTAGTCATATAAATCAAATGGTCTCATGGAACATGGGAAGAGAAATGGGGAAAGTGAGGCAGAGCCCGACTGAGGAAGCCTTAAGGGTCCCACTATTCCTGGACAGGGGCACCCCAATGCTGCCTGTTTCCTAACTCTGGCAGGGGCTCTGGTAGGAGAGATGGAACTTTGGGCACTTTACTGGCAAGGCAAAGGAATCCTTTCATGGGGCCTTTGAGATGGCTCAGAGGATAAAGGTGTTTGACTCCATGGTAGACTACCCAAGGAGTCCAGAATCACTGTAGTGGAGGGAAAGAAGCTACTCTCTCAAACTGTCCTCCGACTTTCACATGTGCACCCCCTAGCCCACATGATCCCCTCCAACACACAAAATAAGAAAAGAATTTGGTTTTCATGGTTGCCTTCCTGCTAAGGAACCTGTGTCACTACACCCCCAAGGCTGCAACCGTCCAATAGCTGGCGCCAAAGAATGGAGACTCAGGAGCAAGAGAGGAGGAAGTGCTTACACAAATGACCCTCAAAGTGAAGGAAATCACTTCCAGTAATTTAAGAGACCGGGCACAGGAGGCGGCTCTGTCTACCCACACTGTATGTCCACCCTTTCTCCAGGCAGATAAAGACATGGGCCGGAAGGTCTGCACCTCATCTTGATGCTTTGGCAGCCTGGTGCAGACTCCTCTTGGCTTCCTATCACCATGAGCAGATCTAGGGCCAGTATCTGCTGCCTCTGCCACCCTCTTTGGAACCCTAAATCCGTTAAGGAGTCCAGATCCACCTTCATCAGCCAGGATTATCTAGGACTTCACTAATCAAAGTTTTTCCTCTCATTATTTTCAGGGAATGTTTCCAGACCCTCTCTGATGCCAGCCACAAATGTGCCAGTCCACCGCTTCTCCTGTTTGCCCAGTTTAGATGCATTGCGGCCTTTCACGGAGCCAGGCTAGGGCTTGTCCGATTGGGGCTGGTCCACAGACACTATTTCCCATCTTCTCAGAACCGCTGTTGGCCTGGCTATCTACACAAAATCTTCAGATGTAACAGGAGTAGGATAGAGCATGAGATGCTCTCGTAGTTCCTTCTCTGCCCCTTCTTAGATGCTGTTAGGGCCCAGTATATTGGCTCCTGCCTGTGATTCCAGCATACGGGATGCTGAGCCGGGAAAATCACAACTTGCTGGAGACCCGGAGGGAACCTGGGCTACAGAGTGAAAACCTGTCTCAAAAACAAAACCAAACAAACAAAAAAGTTGTAGAAGAGCTATTTTTCCTGTTCCTGTCCTTTTCTGTGGTTGGTTTGCCTACCCTCCTTAGTCTCCCAGTCCCACGCCTCAGCTTCTTATCTTTTCCAGGGGATTCTCGTGGCTCTGAGTCTACCTTGCTAGCTAGCCACACGTGCAAAGAATTAGTATGTTCTGAAAAGCCCTGGTTCACAGAACAACAGAAGTGGATTATACACACTCTGTTCTACCACAGACATGGGCAATGCACTCTACTCTGTCTCTGTAGGGTCCTGGTAGGACTGTCCCTGCTGGGACTACGGACTGTTAACAGTTTACCCTGCCTACAGAGGACCTAAATTTGGTTCCCAACCACCATGTCATGTGGATCACAACCTCCTATAACTCCAGCACCAGGGTATCCAGTGCTTTTAACCTCTTCAGCCCCCAGCATTTATGTGCACAAACCCCAACCCCCCCACACACACCTAGGGTGGGGGAGAATTTTTAAAAATAAATAAATCTTTTTAAAAAAGTAACAGAGTTGGAGATTTGGGGTGTCAGGGAAATGTCTCAGTTTGTAACGTGACTACCACACAAACAGGAGGACCTGAGTTCAAATCCTCAGTACCCATGTAAAAAGCCAGGAACAGAGGAATATGTTTGTAATTCCAGCACTGGGAAGGTAGAAGCAAGCAGGTTCCTGGCGTTTAATGTAGCCAGCCTAGCCTGCTTGGTAAACACCAGGCCAGTGAGTGATCTTGTCTCAAAAAAATATTCTTTAAAGTGAATAATGCCTGAAAAACAGCAAGAACACATACACAGAGAGAAGGTTACATGGGACACTTCCAAGATAGGCCATATTCTGGTAAGACATGGTTCAGCAAACTGAAAAGAATACAAACCATACAAAGGACCAGCTACACCTCCTGGGCATATACATCCAAAGGATTCTATATTTGCAGAGATCCTTGCTCACCTATGTTCATGGCTATTCACAACAGCAATGATAATGAAACCATGAGGCACAGACATAATAGAATGCTATTCATCTGTAAAGAAAAAAAGAAATTGTAAAATTTGCAGGTAAATGGATGGAGCAAACATACTTAATGAGGTAGCTCAGACCCAGAAAGACAAATGTCATGTGTTTTATCTCATCTGTAAATCAAAGTTTTCAATCTTTTACATTTGTGTATTTAAACTGGAGTACCTGGAGAAGCCAAGAAACCAAAGGGGTCCATGGTGGGGTGGATAAGGAAAGGGGCATAGTAGAAGCAGATTGGAGATGGAGAACGGGAATAATTGGGGAATTTGAGGGTAGGGCAAAATCAGAAGTGTGGGTAAATTAGCATTATATGTGTTTGGAAAATGTGTATAGACTATGCAGTCTATGAACGACATCATGAGAGAACAAGCTACAGACTTGGAGACAATATTCACAAAACACAGATCTGTTTAAAAACTTGTATCTGATATATACAAAGAACATTTAAAGGCAGTTTGTCCATTTATTTCAAAACTACACATGATCTTGTCATATGATGTGGCAATCGTATTTTTTGGTATTTACTCACTTGCCTTTGTCAGCATGCTCTCACAATATGAATATTCATAGCAGGGTTTTTTAATATAATAATCCAGTGTTGGAAGCAATCAACCTGGTCTATCCATTGAGAAATATATAAACTATATTACAAACAGGCAGTGAAACATTGTTCTATTATCAAAACAATGAAAAGAGCCAGGCAAAGCTGGACAGTGGTGGTGCACGCCTTTAATCCCAGCACTCAGGAGGCAGAGGCGGATGGATCTCTGTGAGTTTGAGACCAGCCTGGTCTATAAGAGCTAGTTCCAGGACAAGCTCCAAAGCTACAGAGAAACTCTGTCTTGAAAATCCAAAAATTAAAAAATAAAAAATAAATGGGGCTGAAGAGATGGCTCAGAGATTAAGAGATTTGCTCTTCCAAAGGATCTGAGTTTAATTCCCAGCAACCACATGGTCACTCACAACCATCTGTAATGAGTTCTGGTGCCCTCTTCTGGCCTGTAAGCATGAATGCAGGCAGAACACTGTATACATAATAAATAAATAAATCTTTGAAAAAAGAAAAGAGCCAGGCATAGTGGGCCATGCCTTCAATCCCAGCACTTGGGAGGCAGAGACAGGTGGATCGCTATGAATTCAAGACCATTCTGGTCTACAAAATGAGTTCCAAGCAGGGCTACACAGAGAAACCCTGTCTCAAAATCAAAAACAAACAAACGAACATCAAATCAAGACCATATGATTTACATACATAAATTCTAGGACAGCCAGGGCTACATAGAGAGACCCTGAAAAAAAGAGGAAATGAAAATGAAAAGACAAGGAGAAATCTTAAATGTCATTACTCAATAAAGGAAACCAATCCAAGAAAGCTACATACTGTGTGATTTCACAGTTGACATTCCAGAAGAGGCAAAGCTACGGTTGCCAGGGAATCCGTAGGAGGCAGAGATGAACAGGCGACGTATGGAGGCTCTTCCCGTGCAGTGAAACTGTTGTGAGTCGTGGGGAAGTGACAACTAAATGACAGAATGCAGCTGTCCAGTCTCAGGCTCCATAATTCAACAGCCTCCCCCAAGCTGTGGTCTTGATCAATACAAAAATCATGAAAGATTTTAATGACAGGAGGTCTCAGTGTGTATATGGGAACTTACTGTACTTTCTGTTCACATTCTTAAAATAAAAGGACAAAACGTAGTTCCCAAAGCTAGCAAGGAACAAAAAGAAGAGCCTGCTCTCAGTTCCTCTCACCACCCTGGTTTTCACCTTCATTCTGGGTCCTGGAAATTCCCTTTAGATGTTGCAAGACAAATGGTGACTTTAAAAAAGCATATTTATCCAGCATTTCTAGGGGCGATTCTGTTTAGTCCATTCACAATTATCTTAAAAATGGAAAACAAGAGGCTGGAAATGGTTTATACAGAACTTGTCTTGCATGCATGAGGTCCCGGATTCTATGTCCAGCACCGTGTAAATCAGGCATGGTAGCACACACCATAATCTCGGCGATCTGGGGATACAGACGAGGGGATCAGAAGCACACGGTCATTCTTGGCTACAGAGTTTGAAACAAGCTTGTGTTGCAATGAAACCTTGTCTCAAACACACAAAAAAAAGGAGCAAAACAAATTATTTCATACATGTAAATTTTCAAGGAGTCTCTGTCTGGAAGTGTCAGGGCCAACTGGAACTAACGGAAGCAGAAGGGAACTAGCTCGTGGGATGGCACAGCAAATGTGACACATGGAACAATGGGATACAACCAGGCCTGAAGAAGCTGTGCTGAAACCCTTCTACCTCGTGCTGTCTCTGAGTATTCTGATTCTTCTTCACCGTAGAGCACACTCCGTCCGTGCCCAGCCACCCTTGCCTCTGGAGTGAGGAAGCATTTGGTTGAAGTCATACTATGTACTGCAAGCACTGAGTGCATTTTATCTGCTTGTCTCTTCAGGGGATCCTGTTTGCCCTAAGATGTGACAAAATTGTGCTGGAGGAAGCTGATGGATTAGTTCAGGACCATGCAGATGTCAGACCCATCTTCAGCAACGACAACCAGAGCACAGTAAATGCCTGGAATGGAAGGAAGGGTGGGTGCTCTGTTTGCAAAAGCAGAGGCTCTGGGGCCAGTCCATGTGGAGAGCCTAAAGCAGGCTGACTGGGCCAGTCCTGTCCTGATCATCTCTGTCCTGGCTTTCTCAAGACGCAGGATGGAATGTCACGATGTGTTGGAGCCTAGAGAGTCTAGGAGTATTGGGACTGGTGTCCTGCAGGAGCTACTTCTGCTCTTTCAGCTAATAGCCTTTAAGATACCAGCCCACTTGGGCATAGTCTCTTTTGCTTTAAAAAGCAGCGGTAGCCACATGTGCGAGCATGCGATCAGCACGTGTGCTCTCTCTCTCTCTCTCTCTCTCTCTCACTCTCTCTCTCTCTCTTCTGGCTTCTGGCTGTTAGACTTCGTTCCTGATTGCGCAGGGGTCTGTTGTCTGGGACGGTGATCTGTAAGTTTTCCCCCTTAAATAAATAACCCTTTTATTAATCATAATTCCAAACTGGTGGGGGATTGTTTTTTGACTTTCACCTTCACTGGTGGACACTGACTAAGGCTTGAGAGACTGAAGAACAGATGAGGGGCCAAAAGACTTCTCTGTCTTTCCCACATGTGCTGCTGGCCTGAAAGCCTTTTTACCTGTGAGTGACATTGCATTGCTTGTGTGTCATAGGCTAGGAGAGCACCCAGAGGACTCCATGGGGATGGGGCTCAGACTCTGGGGCTAGGGGAGCACTGGCTCTATGAACCATCTGCGGCTCCTCTGAAAGTGTCTCATCAGGCCTAAAATCAAACATTTCCTCTGAGGGGCCTGACAGTTGCTGGTGTTCATTCTGTCACCTGAGCATGTGCCCGAGAATGTTCCGGGGAAGGGGATGGTGCAAGGGATGTGGGAGAGGCAGGGTCTAAAGAAAAACATCGCTTGGTTTCCTGCTCCCATGTCCACTCTGCACCCTATAAATTCTTGCTCACCCCCTACTGGTGGATGGAGGGGGTGCAGGCACTGCTTACTCTGCAAGCTCAGTGGGAAAGAGCTAAGGGAACCCTGGGTTTGCACCGGGAGGCAGAGTTCCCAGGGGATGGAGGTGGGGTGGGAGGAAGGGCTCCTGCAAGTAGGCTGCAGCAGGAATAAGAGAAAGTCTGGAGAGACTGAAATAAAAGAGCTAGGGGGACCTAGCTCCTTGACATAGACGGTTAGAGTCAGGTCCAGTGTGCAGGTAAATGCTGCGCAGTGCTAGCTTGACAGCTGTTGGTCTCCTGCAATCTTTCTTTTCATTTTTCATGTGTGAGATATTAAGATCTGATATTAACGAAGTAAATGGATCTGGACATAGCTTCTCTCAGACAACTTCACTTAAATAGCTATGTCTTTGTGTACAAGTGTGTTCATGTGAACATATATGTCCATGTACATTTGCACATGGAAGCCAGAGGTCATCCATGAGTGTTATTCTTCGGCCTTGTTCTTTGAGATAGGGTCAATCCTTCACTGGCCTAAGGCTTGACGATCAGTGCTCCCAGATGAATGCCAAGTCCCCGCACACTAATAAAAAAAGTTAAAGGAAAATTAAAAATGCAAGTTCTTAATAAGTTCCTAAAAATGAATATTCCATTTTATTTATTCATTTTGTGCTGGGAGGGGTGTGTGCTCATACCACCATGTGCATGTGGAGGTCGGAAGACAACTTGCAGGAGTCTGTTCTCTCCTTCTACTACGTGGGCCCTGGGGATTGAACTTAGGGCATCTGGTTGCTGACTTTGCCCCTTGAGCCATCTTGCTGGGCTTTAATCAGCTTTTAGAGCCTTAATCAGTTTTATAGTTGTTCATTTTGAGAATGCGCAGCACCAAGGGCGTTTCTCGGACCCATCAGCACCTGCTTTTCTTTGACTTAGATGGACCTTCTTTAACACATATCTAAGATCTGCTAGAGATACTGAACTGTTCAAAGAATGAAACCATGGAAAATAAAGCAAAATTTAAAAATATGCATTTTAGAAATGCTCCTGGCAGTTCTGAACAAAGCCTATCCAATCTATTCCCAGTTTTATGTGTCATCTTGCAATACTTGGTGAACAGCGTCCTGCTGGATGAACAGGGAGGCAGATACCCATGAATGCGTACACACAAGGACTGTCCAGTGAAGGATATGGTGCATTTATCTCACATGAATGTGTACACACAAGGACCGGCCAGTGACGAATATGGTGCATTTATCTCACATGAATGCGTACACACAAGGACCGGCCAGTGACGGATATGGTGCATTTATCTCAGCCTCTCCACAGATGAGGGAGAGAACTAATCCTGCTAAATGGAGCCGTTATTCTCAGAGAATTGGTCCCTACGCTATACCTTAGGATGATATTAATCCTGCACGTGGATTCAATGTATGTTCTGCTGCTGATGGGAGTGAAACGTTGATCCTGGCTCACACTGTGATGCTAATGGCTTCTGCTAAGAGCACCAACTGTGGCACATCCCGCCACTCCTGCCCCAGTGTGACAGAGCCCAAAAAAGTCACTATAATTGTACAGCACTCCAGATGATTTTATTTTTATCATAATTAGTAGTAGTAGTGCTAATTGGGCCAAAAGCCTCAGACATGCTAAGCAATGCTCCAGAACTGACTTCCATTCCTAGAGCCCCTACCTCATTCTAAATATACTTTGTAGATTTCCAATATTCTTTCCACAAAAGTCAGTGACAGCTTTTCTCTCATCAGGAAAAAAATGGTTGCTTATGAATGTGTGAGATAGAGGGCAGGGGATTCAGCTAAAGTGGAAAAATGCGTGCCTAACTCACACAGAATCCTGTCCCTAACACCAAAAAAGAACAATAAACTGGAAACTTACACCTACTACGCATGCTCTCCTCGGCTTGTTCAGCTGTTTGTTCTCCCAAATATCTTGGTCATAGCTACACAAAGGAAATGTGCTTATATTTTCCGTCTGGAGGACTGAGAGATGGCTCAGTAGTCAAGAGCACATCCTGCTCTTCCAAAGGATCCTGAATTCCGTTTCCAGCACTCAAATTGGACAGTCAAAACAACCTGTAATTCCAACTTCAAGAAATCTGACAGCCTCCTCTGGCCTCCATAGGTACCTGCATACATACAGCATATCCACAGAGAGACATATTACACACTTACATAAATGAAGACCACGTCTGCAGAATTTCCTTGTGGCCTATGGACCTACAGTTGCTCAGGGGGGAGACTAAGCTCTGGAGCGCCTCCCCTCGAATGCCTTCCAGATGCTACTGAAGGATGGAGATGCCGCTAAAGTCTCCTTTTCCAGAGAAAACGCAAGAGCTAGATGCAGAGAAGAGCAGGAAGGACAAGGGTGCCCAGGGCCACTTGGTCAGGACTAGAGCTTTGCCAGGCCTTCCTTTGTTCACTTTTAAAAATGATTTACTTTTATCGATCTATGTATAAATGTGTGTATGGTGCCCGTGGAGATCGGAAGAGAATATTTGCTGTATCTAGGGTTGCAGGCAGTTGTGAGCTGCCTTATGAAGCCCTGGGAACTGAGCCCAGGTGTCTGCAAGAGCAGCATACACTCTTAGTCACCTGGCCATCTCCACAGGCTCCCGTGTCACGCTCATCAAGAGCACCAGTAAGAGCTCTGAAGCAAGTCTCTCCTGGCTGGTGGTCCTGGGGCCGATGTGTGATTATGTGGGATCTGGCTTAAGTTTTCTGCTGTTCATTTTGTTTTTCACTTAGCAGCTTTGTGTTAATAGAAAGTCCGCTCACTGAAGGATTTGCCCGGGATTTCTGTAATAAACTAGAAGGATTTGCAGCAAACGCTGAAAGAGCCCTCTGCAGAAGTGGGTTTTTTTTTTTTTACCCTGAGCGATTATGAAGCCTGGAACATATTGTCATCCCAGGGCTGCAGGCATAGCTTCCTTACTGAAAGGCAGTGACAGATGTCCCCTGTTAATGTCCAGTGATTAAATGTCACTCTAAGCCCCTCCCTGCCTACACAACCTGTCCCTTGCTTTCTGCAGTCATGGTGGTACTGTTACCCACAAACCTCCCATTTCCTGCAAACCATGGGCCTTCACCAGACATGAGCTTTGTGTCCATAGCAGCCATGCCTTGCTTTATCCTATCCTCATTCTAGATGACACCTAAGGACAACGAGACCTGTGTTGCCAACTGGGCATTACAATCTGCATGAACACAGCCTATGGAGAGGGCTACACTAACAAGAAATGCAAGGGAAGAAAAGGGCCATGAGATGTTAAAGATGCTGCCATCATGGTCCCCTCTGGGATTTATCCCCAAAAAAATAGAATTAAACAAAAGTTCATACTTCGATGGTGGTTCATTGCCATAACAGAAAGAAAGTGGGATCTGCCACGGACCGGCTCTCGGGGAGCTCAGCGACCGAGGGAGAACAAGGGTGAAGG
>LOEQ01001833.1:201068-213838 GCA_001685075.1 Bramus lutescens
CCTGGTCTACAAGAGCTAGCTCCAGGACAGGCTCCAAAGCTACAGAGAAACCCTGTGTCGAAAGAACAAAAAAAATTGCCATGACCAATAGGGATCATGGTTCCACCATGTGATGCTCACATTGGAAGTGTCATTTACTTTTTTCTTTCACTTAGAGGCATTGTGTTCCTGTTTCTTTCTTAATTTTATAAACATTAATTATTTTATAAAATAATAAATACATATTTATTATATAAATACATGTAAAATGGGTGTTTTGCCTCCTGTACATCAGTTTTAAGTCTGGTGTCTATGGAGGCTAGAAGAGGGTGATGAATCTTTTGGGACCTGAGTTACAGACAGTGGTGAGCCGCCATGTAGGTGCTTAGACCCAAACCCAGGTCCTCTGAAAGACCAGCCAGTGCTCTGCAACCCTAGCATTGTGGTTATTAGAAACTTGAAATTAGTAATTATGATTTTTTAAATTCCTGACAAAGTCTAGAAGTCCATCCTACTCATTGGAGGCCACTCAATTTAGGGACCAGAAGACCTGTATAGCAAAGGAGGCCTGGACCTGAGTCTAACTCTTTTTACAGTTTTTGTTTTGCTCGTTGGTGCTAGAGGTCAAATATAGGGCCTGAAGAATTCTGGGTAAACATCACTGAGACACACTTTCAGCCCCAAACTCCTTTCCACCCTGATTTTTCCGCTTGTCTGTGGTGTGCTACTGTCTGGGTTGACAATCCCTGCTCCTTTTAGGCAGGATCCCTCTGTATAGCCCAGAATGACGGTGAGTGACACCACATACCAACTAACTGAACTTAGCTTTTGTTTTGTTTTGTTTGTTTTGTTTGTTTGTTTTTTGACACATGATTTCTCTGTAGCTTTTTGAGCCTGTCTTGGAACTAGCTCTTGTAGACCAGGCTGGCCTCAAAACTCACAGAGATCCACCTGCCTCTGCCTCCCGAGTGCTGGGATTAAAGGCGTGTGCCACCACTTCTGGCTCAGCTGCTTTTTTTTTTTTTTTAAGCCTTTCTTAGCCTCACATTTTTTTGTCTTTAAAATGAGGAGAGTTGAGCCAGGTAATCTATTGGTGAGGTTTTTTTTGTTATTCTGACAGGCTAAGGTTTTGTGTTTGCTTGTAAAATGTTTCCACTTTATGTTGGCATTCCCTCTATCCAGAAGTTCTGGGAGGCAGAAGAGTTCAAGGATATCGTTGGTTACATAGCAAGTTTAAGATCAGCGTGAACCATGCAAGAGACCCTGTCTCAAAAACCAAAACCTTACTGGGTGTGCTGGCACATACCTCTGGGACACAGGCAAGCTGGTTTCTGGGTTCAAGGCTTGGTCTACATAGTGTGTTCTAGGCCAGCCAGGGCTACATAGTAGAACCCTGTGTTGAAGAAGAAAATAAACAAAAACCTCTGTCCAGAAAGATCTGAGGATGGTTAAGCAAGGAAGGGGTAACATAAAGGGTTCAAATTAGTACAAGGCCTCTTGTGAAGTTGGGGTAAGGCATTGTGGTGTAGCCAAGCCTAGTGAATCTGAATTGTCGTGAGTCACGAGCCAGACATGGTAGAAAAAGACTTATAGTTTGCAGCAAGCAAGGAGCGTATGGAAATTATCTCCGAAGCAGTGCCCTCCTAGAACTGAGCGACATTGGGTTGTTATTAAGGAGGCCTGTAGATACATTGGGACTGGCTCACTCCTGAGCATGCTCAGTTAAATAGTGGACTTCTGATTATACTCATTCCAAGGGTCAGGGAGCACAAGTTTAAAATATTAAAGTGTGAGACCCCCATCTCCAAAAGAAAGAAAGAAAGTTTATTTTATTTTATTTTTTTTTGGGGGGGGGACAAGATTACTTACTCTGTAGCTTTGGAGCCTGTCCTGGAACTCTCTTGGTAGACTAGGCCTTGAACTCACAGAGGTCCCTCTGTCTCTGCCTCCTGAGTGATAAAGACACGCACCACTGCCTGCTGAAAGAAAGATTAAAGTGATGGTCTGGAGTGCCTCTGGCCATTTGCAGCGGGTATTCCAAGCCTTCTCCTGGAAATAAAGGACCAGATACCTTGAATGTGCTCTGATTGCGGAGTCTGCTCCTAAAGGTGCCTACCTTGCTTTGTGGCTGACAAGTGCAGAAGATGGGTTAAATTTGGGTATGGAAGTCAGGAACTAAACTTAGGCCCTCAGTTCTGGTCACGAAAACAAACAGCAAATGAAGCCCATTCACAGGCCCCGCTAGAATCTTGCTGTCACATGTGTTGTGTGCAGGTGCACAATCTCTATCGAGGTCTTTGAAAGCCCTGTGGCTGGTGACCTTCACTTTAGGGCCCCCTGGACTGTGGTTCTGCCCCATAAGCATGAGGCCTGATGGTAGAAGTAGTCTGAGGAAAAGCAGTTCTGAGAAGATAATCCATAATGAATTTGCAGTCTGGCTGGACCAGCTTCTAAAGAGGTAATGCAGCAGCCAGTCCCCTCTGTGAGCCCCACATCTGGGGCTTTGTTAGAATTTATCAGCAATGGGAGCAAATGCTGGAATCTTCTGGGCATTCCTAGTCTCCTGATGTGTTCCCACTAGTGTGTGTGAAGATGACCTTTCCCTTGGGCAGGCTTCCCCCACAGCAGATAAGGAAGGTCTTTGGCCTGGAACTGAGGCAGGCAGCTGTGCAGTGTTGACCAGGTGAAGACTCCACCTTTGGCCTCTGTTCTGACAGGCTGTGATGGCTAATTTTATGTGTAAACTTGCCTGGGACACAGTGCCTGGACAGACAGCATTATTCCGATTTATAGGACGGTGATTTGGGAGATGGTATTAACAGTTAAATCCCTGGGTTTGTTTTTGCATTTTATTTGTTTTGAGACAAGTCTCCCTGTGTAGCCCAGTTGGCTTTGAACTTGTGAGCTTCCTACCACAGCCTCCTGGCTGGGATTATAGGCATATACCACTCTGCTTAGCTTAAAAAAAAAACTATAAAGCTTTTTTTATATAAATATTTTTATTTATTATGTATACAATATTCTGTCTGTATGTCTTCAGGCCAGAAGAGGGNGATCCACCTGCCTCTGCCTCCCGAGTGCTGGGATTAAAGGCGTGTGCCACCACTTCTGGCTCAGCTGCTTTTTTTTTTTTTTTAAGCCTTTCTTAGCCTCACATTTTTTTGTCTTTAAAATGAGGAGAGTTGAGCCAGGTAATCTATTGGTGAGGTTTTTTTTGTTATTCTGACAGGCTAAGGTTTTGTGTTTGCTTGTAAAATGTTTCCACTTTATGTTGGCATTCCCTCTATCCAGAAGTTCTGGGAGGCAGAAGAGTTCAAGGATATCGTTGGTTACATAGCAAGTTTAAGATCAGCGTGAACCATGCAAGAGACCCTGTCTCAAAAACCAAAACCTTACTGGGTGTGCTGGCACATACCTCTGGGACACAGGCAAGCTGGTTTCTGGGTTCAAGGCTTGGTCTACATAGTGTGTTCTAGGCCAGCCAGGGCTACATAGTAGAACCCTGTGTTGAAGAAGAAAATAAACAAAAACCTCTGTCCAGAAAGATCTGAGGATGGTTAAGCAAGGAAGGGGTAACATAAAGGGTTCAAATTAGTACAAGGCCTCTTGTGAAGTTGGGGTAAGGCATTGTGGTGTAGCCAAGCCTAGTGAATCTGAATTGTCGTGAGTCACGAGCCAGACATGGTAGAAAAAGACTTATAGTTTGCAGCAAGCAAGGAGCGTATGGAAATTATCTCCGAAGCAGTGCCCTCCTAGAACTGAGCGACATTGGGTTGTTATTAAGGAGGCCTGTAGATACATTGGGACTGGCTCACTCCTGAGCATGCTCAGTTAAATAGTGGACTTCTGATTATACTCATTCCAAGGGTCAGGGAGCACAAGTTTAAAATATTAAAGTGTGAGACCCCCATCTCCAAAAGAAAGAAAGAAAGTTTATTTTATTTTATTTTTTTTTGGGGGGGGGACAAGATTACTTACTCTGTAGCTTTGGAGCCTGTCCTGGAACTCTCTTGGTAGACTAGGCCTTGAACTCACAGAGGTCCCTCTGTCTCTGCCTCCTGAGTGATAAAGACACGCACCACTGCCTGCTGAAAGAAAGATTAAAGTGATGGTCTGGAGTGCCTCTGGCCATTTGCAGCGGGTATTCCAAGCCTTCTCCTGGAAATAAAGGACCAGATACCTTGAATGTGCTCTGATTGCGGAGTCTGCTCCTAAAGGTGCCTACCTTGCTTTGTGGCTGACAAGTGCAGAAGATGGGTTAAATTTGGGTATGGAAGTCAGGAACTAAACTTAGGCCCTCAGTTCTGGTCACGAAAACAAACAGCAAATGAAGCCCATTCACAGGCCCCGCTAGAATCTTGCTGTCACATGTGTTGTGTGCAGGTGCACAATCTCTATCGAGGTCTTTGAAAGCCCTGTGGCTGGTGACCTTCACTTTAGGGCCCCCTGGACTGTGGTTCTGCCCCATAAGCATGAGGCCTGATGGTAGAAGTAGTCTGAGGAAAAGCAGTTCTGAGAAGATAATCCATAATGAATTTGCAGTCTGGCTGGACCAGCTTCTAAAGAGGTAATGCAGCAGCCAGTCCCCTCTGTGAGCCCCACATCTGGGGCTTTGTTAGAATTTATCAGCAATGGGAGCAAATGCTGGAATCTTCTGGGCATTCCTAGTCTCCTGATGTGTTCCCACTAGTGTGTGTGAAGATGACCTTTCCCTTGGGCAGGCTTCCCCCACAGCAGATAAGGAAGGTCTTTGGCCTGGAACTGAGGCAGGCAGCTGTGCAGTGTTGACCAGGTGAAGACTCCACCTTTGGCCTCTGTTCTGACAGGCTGTGATGGCTAATTTTATGTGTAAACTTGCCTGGGACACAGTGCCTGGACAGACAGCATTATTCCGATTTATAGGACGGTGATTTGGGAGATGGTATTAACAGTTAAATCCCTGGGTTTGTTTTTGCATTTTATTTGTTTTGAGACAAGTCTCCCTGTGTAGCCCAGTTGGCTTTGAACTTGTGAGCTTCCTACCACAGCCTCCTGGCTGGGATTATAGGCATATACCACTCTGCTTAGCTTAAAAAAAAAACTATAAAGCTTTTTTTATATAAATATTTTTATTTATTATGTATACAATATTCTGTCTGTATGTCTTCAGGCCAGAAGAGGGCACCAGACCTCATTATAGATGGTTGTGAGCAACCATGTGGTTGCTGGAATTGAACTCAGGACCATTGGAAGAGCAGGCAATGCTCTTAACCACTGAGCCATCTCTCCAGCCCTCTGCTTAGCTTTAATTTAATTAAAATTTTAGTTGCTACTGTGTTTGTTCAGTTGCTGCGAAGAGACTACATGACCCCAGAAACTCTTATAAAAGAAATCATTTAATGGGGGCTTGCCTACAATTCAGAGGTTTAGACCATTGTCACCATGGTGGGAAGCACAGCAGCATGCAGGCAGACATGGTGCTGTAGGAGTAGCTTGAAAGTTCTACATCTGGATCTGCAGGCATCTGGAAGAGAGAGACACAGTGCCTGGCTTGAGCCTCAGAGCCCACCCACAGCGACATACTTCCTCTGGCAAGGCCTCACTTCCCAAAAGTGCTATTCCCTGATGACCAAGCATTCAAATATATCAATCTATGGGGCCATTTCTAGTCAAACCATCACAGACTTCCTTCAGGTAAATCTGGATCCATGACTGCTACAGAAAAGAATTTCAGAATGAGATAAAGCCAGGAAGGTCATTAAGATTGAAAAGAGAGGGAGAAGGATCCATTTTGGTATTGGAGTGCTTGCCTGACAGACACAGACTTGGACTTGATTCAGGCACTGCATGAATAGGGAGTGGTGGCATACACATGTGATCCCAGCTGTCTAGTGGAGGCAGGAAAATCAGACTCAGGTTCGTCCCCAGCTACCTAGCAAGGCCAAGGCCATACTGAGCCTGCACTGTCCTACCCTTAATCACCTGAGTCACCTATGTGATTCCCTGCAGCCAGAGTCCATTTTTTGGGGGGGGGTATTATTTGAGGCTGTATCCCCAGGCTGACTTCCACTTCCAAGTCTTTCCATCTCTGCCTCTCTGCTGGGATTATAGGTCTGTGCCACCTTGTCCTCAGCAATGGCCATTTTGCATTTATTATTCTTACCACTTAGGAAAATAATACGAACAAAGCAAGTGTGTAGGCACTCTGGCCACGAAGACCAACTGCATATATCTTAGTGCGTTTTTCAAGGGCCAGAAAGCCTCCTAGAATGAATTCTGCTCGTCGCTTGCTTATGGACTGGCCTTGCAGTTCTGCCGGCCTGGTCTGCCCTGCAGAGTCCTGCAGAGTTTGATCTTGTACTGCACAGTCAGTCCGCAGAGCCTCCTGTCCAGTGTGTGCTGTTCATTGGTTTCGTTTCTCTGGAGATTTCCTACTATATAGGACCTGTAAATGGCCATAAGGACCACTGTGACTTTATGAAATATTGTAACTGACCTCATCTCTACCTCAAGTATTTTAAAATGATTTTTTTTTATTAAAGAACTAGAGGTGGTAGTGCTAGAGATAGAGAGATGGCTCCGCAGTTAAGAGTGTGCTGCTTTTGCAGAAGACCTGAGTGCATTCCGGTACTCACACTGAATGGCTTCCACTGTGGTAACTCCAGCTTTAGGGTAATCCGACATCTCTGGCCTCCATAGGCACTGGCATTCATGCACACTTAGCTACACACAGATCCACATACATACACTTAACTTAAAATAATACAAATAAATCCAGATAATTGGGGGGGCCTCAGAGAGATGGCTCAGCTGGAGGTCAGATTACAGCACCCATGTAAGAGCTATGTGTGATCCTTTCCACGGATGTAACCCCAGCATTGACGTGGAGGAAGCAGGAGGATTGCTGTGGCTGACTGGTTGCTAGCAACGCAGGCTCCAGGTTTGAGACCACGCAGGCTCCAGGTTTGAGACCAGGGCTCAAGGCGATAAAGAGAGTGATAAGACACAGAAGGACACCTGGCCTTCCTCTGGCCTCTAGTTACAAAGTTGTGTACAGCTCCCCCATCTGTGCACAACAACACACACGCAGATGGTTTTTGGTGCTAGAGTTGAAGTCAGGGGCTTGATCATGATCAACAAGCCTTCTACCCCTGAACAATACCCCCTGCCCTTTATATGGTGTTTACAACTGTATTTTACATGATTATAGACTTAAAATTTACAAGAGGCTGAATATGTTGTGCAGAACTTTAATTCCAGGACTGGGGAGGCAGCCTGTGAGTCCAGGCCAGCTTGATCTATGTAGTGAGACCTTGTCTCAAAACTAAATAAAATTTGCATGTTGCTACCCAGAATTCCCCCAGTGTTGAACAGTTTAACATAACTGGCCGGTCTTTTTGTCTGTCAGCTCAGGTGTTTCCTGTGAATTATCTGAAAGTTAGGTGCAGCCTTGGCATCCTTCAGCACTCGTAACCTCAGTGTGCCCTTCCGGGTCTTGGGTCCTCACAGAGCCGCTCAATACTGCTTCATCTCCCAACGTTGTCCATGATAAGGGGCTGCCCTCCCCTCGCTCAGCTCCACCAGCTGTCTCACCATGAAATACAACACGACGTAATAAGCTCGGCGTGGTACTCCTGTCACATTCGTGAGACTAAGGCAGAAGGATCACTTTGCATTCGAGGCCAGCCTGGGCTACAGAGTAAGACTGTGGCTCAAAACCAGCAAATGGCCTGAGAAGGTTGCTCAGTGGTAGAGTGTTTGCCTAGCATGTGCAAAGCCTTAGGTCAGTCCCCGTAACACACACACACTAAAATGCAATGAGACGGTTATGAAAAAGAAGAAGAAAATAGAACTTAAGAACTGGAAATCCCTCGCATCTAGGCGTTCAAGGTCAACCCAGACTGCACAGCAGAGAACTCATAGCTGTAATATCAGCACTCAGGAGGCTGAGGCAGGAGGATTGCCTCAAGTCCATGGCCAGCCTGGGCTACATAGCAAAAGTTTTGTCTCAATTCTATATACATATTATAAGACATGATATTACTTTTCTTGTCACTGGGCCAAAATACTTGATGGAAAGAGCGTCGAGAAAGAATTCCAGTTCATGGCTCCACAGTGGGGAGGCATGCAGTACAAGCTTGTAGTGTGACCTGCTGTATCTGGGTGGATCAGGAAGCTGAGAGAGACTGAATGGGGCTGGTTTAAAAACTCCCAGTGACCTGCTTCCTCTAGCCAAGCCCATGCCCAGAGTTTGACCACCTCCCCTTGGCAGTGTTCCTGGCTGGGGAACCATGGTTTCAAACACACATGAACTTAGGAGCTTGTAGGTCACAGTGCACACTCAAACCATAGCAGTCACAAACCAAATAACCAGCACAAGATGGGGTGGCTTTTCCTCTGCCTTCAGAATAGGGTTCCGAAGATATAGTAATGGGAAGCTGTGTGAGCCCAGAAACTTGGAAAGGCATTTAGCTTAGTGGCTAGTGTCCACAGCAGTATTTTCCTGAGGGGGTGTGTTCTGTATCTTGGCTGTAGCTCACTGCTTTTTCTCAGCCTTTAAATGCAGTTTAAGGTAAAAATGAAGTGATGATATGGATAGTTTGGTAAGAAATTGCTGCCGGGCTGGAGAGGTGGCACAGCAGTTAGAAGTCCTGGCTGCTTTCCCAGAAGACCCCTATGATGGCTCACAGCCATCCATAACTCCAGTCCCAAGGGATCCCAATACCCTCTTCTGGGCAGAAATGTACAGACATACATGCAGATAAAACACTCATATCCATAAACCAAATTTAAAAATAAAACTTAACAAAACAAGACAAAATCATTGCTGCCCATTTTCGGTATGAGCCTTACTTAGTGTTCAGAGTCACAGATCAGCAGGAGGTACTGGGTGGGCCCCTCCTCCTCTAGCTTGTGCCTGCTTCCTGCCAGTCTCTGAGTTGGAAAGTTGCCAGCGGTCTGCTTTATGACCGAGCCCACCATCAGGAAAGGGCATTCTCAAGCCTTAGAATACTCACTAGACAAGGTAGGGGGTTGTAGAGTTGTGGCAGGCAGGCCACATATCCTATAGCAAATGCCATGCTTGGTGTGTAAGGCTGACCTAGGAGAGACACCCTCACCACCCCCAACCCCAGGAACCGAGGTGATGCAGTGTGGATTCTGTGCATTCTGTGGATTGTGTGTTAGAAGGTGAGGGCAGGTCTTGTCTGGCAGGTAGGGGGTTCTTTCTCCTGTCATTAGATGTCAGTTCATGCTGGGAAGGGTCTGGGCCTTGTTCATCTTATAGAAAGGAAACGGGAGGGCAAAGACCTAGCCCCTGACTTGGCTCTCTATGTCTAAAGGGGCAAGGAGCCTTCCCAGGACCAGGCCACTGGTCTATAGTTGTATGCCTGTGTCATGTTAATGCCACCGGACAGGCAGGGGTAGTCTGTTGATAAGAGCTGTCCTGTCATCGGTGAGTGCACAGAACCAAATAGACAAGGGGAATGTTGCCACATGATCCTGGAAACAGGAACAGAGATCTCAGACTGGCTGCAGCAGCCTTGGCTATCGCAATGAAAGCTGAAAGCGGTTGCCCGAGTCTTTGTTTTGTTTCCTGAATGTTGGAAAATTCTCTTTCCCTTTCCAGTATGGTGCCCAGACAGACACTCTGCAAATGGAGACTCCTAATTAAGGATTTTTTTCAGAAGAGGGAAAAGAAGTTGGTTGAGAGTGGGGGAGGTGGTTTTGTAAAGGGCATCAGGCTAGGTGTGATGAGAACAGCACACGTCTGCATGAGAATCACAAGTTCAAGACCAACCAGAGATACCCAGCTAGGTCCTGTTTCAAAACCCAAGAGAAAACAATGCAGAAAAAAAAAAAGTAGCTCTATGAAGCCTCCATCTATTGGTATTAAACTCCACTTCTGTAAACCTTTACCTTCTAAGAGGCCTTTGGGAGACCACTCACTATGTTGTGTGGTATTCGTGTTTGAGTTTTACTTATATGGCTGGAGAACTTCATTAGGGCTTTTCTGTGCTTCTCCTGGTCGTGTAGGCTTTGCATATGGTAAATAAACCTGACTTTAAGAGTGCAGTTGAGGAGTGTGGCTCACTTGCATGAGCACAGCCCTGGAATTCCATCCTTAGCACTACAAAAACAGCCTCCACACAAAGGCTTCCACTAGGCCACTTGATGCTTGCTGTAGTCATAGGGACAGATTCCAAAGGTCAACAGCCCACAGTGTGAGGGTTTGAGGATCCTGCTGTTCTCTAGCTGAAACAGGCTAGTGAGTCTCTGACCCACGGCCCTGAGCAGGGAAGCCCAGAGCACCCTTGCCCTGGAGGGTGGGCCGGACTGAGTGGGGAGAGTCTGAACATTGAAGGGTGGCTCTCAGGTGGGGGAGGGGGCTAGATAAGTGTCCTCAAGGCTGCTTTCCACAGCTGCCACTGCTGGCTAACATTTGGTTCTGTGACACCCTTTAAAACGGTGTGAGGAAGGGAACCAGTGCTGCTTGAGCACCAGCCTGGCCTGGTAGAAACCCCAGGGTGGCTTTGTTGTGTTCAGGGGGTGAGCACCTTGTGCTCAGCACCCACCTGGCCAAAGCAGTCTAGCCTGAATTGGGCCTCCTTGGACCATCAAGTCTGTCCATTTTCTTGGCTGGCTCCGCTGGCAAGCTTTTGGTTGGAGGATTTCACTCAACCATCTTAAGGAAATGGGAAAAACAGAATCAACACAGATCAGGAAATAAGACCATTCTTTTTTCCTTTTTCAAAGACAGGGTTTCCTCTGTGCAACAGCTCTGGCTGTCCTGGAACTCACTCTGTAGACCAGGCTGGCCTCTGACTCGCAGAGATCCCCCTGCCTCTGCCTCCCGAATGCTGGGGATTAAAGGTGTGCGCCACCACAGCCCTGCAAGAACATTCTTAAAACAGGTTGCAGAAATCCTAAGCAGCAAGCACCTCCCAACTGTCAAGACCAAGGCTCTCATTACTTGACCGCTGCTTCTGACTGTCCCTGGCCAGAGACTTCTCTGCTTATGTGAAAGAAATTGCCTGGTGATGATCATCTTGGAGGGAAAATGCAATCAGAGGTTTCAAGGCTAGGCCTGGCATGTGTTGGGTCCTCAGTGTAGTCTTTGGGGACCCACAGTTACATTTTTTTACAGTGCTAGGTGGAAGGTACACATTTTGGCAGGAAGGACAAACTATCACAGATTTAAAAATATAGATTTGGTGGGCTAAAAGAGATGGCTTACTGGTTAAAGAGCAATGACTGTTCTTCCAGAGAACCCAGGTTCAAATCCTAGCACCCACATGGCAGCACACAACTATCTCTAACTCCAAGATCTGACACCTTCATATAGACATATGTGCAGTCAAAACATCAATGCTCATAAAATAATAAAAATAAATTTAAAAATATATAGATTTGTGGCTGAGCATGATGGTAGATCCACACCCTTAATCCCAGCACTTGGGAGGTGGAGGCAAGAGGCTCTCTGTGAGTTCAAGGCCAGCCTGCTCTATAGAGAGAGTTCCAGGACAGCCAGGGCCACACAGTGAGACCCATGCCTTCCTTTTTCTTAAGATTTTGTGCTGGGGAGATGGCTCAGTGGGTAAAAGGGCTTACTGTTCAAGTGTGATGGCCAGAGTTCAGATCCCTGGAATTCCTGTAAAATCTGGATCTGCTGCATAGATCTGTAATCTTAGTGCTTCTGTAGTGAGACGGGAGGCAGAAACAGGAGAATCACCTGGAAGCTCATGGGCTAGCTTGACTGAGATACGTAGTACAGCAGCATAGACAACCATAAGATGGGAGGTAAGAACTGGTCTGAAAAGATGTCATTTGTCCTCCACATACACATCAGGGAACAAACATGCCCACGCTTGAACACATATCATACACATATACCACACACATACATTTTTAGGAACAGCAAAATAGAACATTCAAAACGGATCACACTCCAAACTGGTCAGCATTTTATAATTCTTCCATTAGGGAGAGTTCAACTGTAGATACGTGGAGATACAGCGGCCTGTATATACAGTATACCCTATTGTACACTTTACCTGTACTTTCAAAGTCTGTTACATGTAGTCAGCTGCAATCTTAAGATGTTAATTGGAGAATTCTAGAAATAAACCCCATAACTTCATATATTCACATAACGTATTTTGATCAAATCAGTTGGCACTTCCTCTTCCCCATCCCCCCATTACCACCTTTCCCTCCCAACTTCATGTCCTTTTTTTTTGAAAAAACCACACTGAGTATGCTTAGTACTATGTGTATGTACACAGGTGTAGGACCATCTACTGGAACATGGGTAGCCCCTCAGAGGCCTCATCACTGAGAAAAACAATCTTCCATCCCTAGCAGCCATCAGTTGCCAGTTGCTTCTCAGTTAGGGGTGGGGCTTAATGAGTCCTCCTCCATGTCTGTGCTAGGCTTTTGGCTGACTTGATCTTGTGCAAGTCTTGTGTTTGCAGAAACAGCTGCTGAAAGCTCATTTATGCAGTAGCCTTATCGTGCCCAGCAAATGACATTTCAATGCATACCTCTGGCACGTACAGGCATTCTGCTCCCTCTGCTCTGATGATCCCTGAGCTCTGAAGGGAGTGGATGTGATATAGATTTGTCCTCATGAGATCTGAGCACCCCTGATTCTTTTACTCTCTGTAAATGAATCTGTTATGGATCTCTATATTAATTACCATAGAAGCTCCGGTGGGCGTTAAGAGTTGCATTAATGTATGGGCATAAAGAACTTGGTGGGGGGTGCTGGAGAGATGGCTCAGAGGTTAAGAGCACTGACTGCTCTTCCAGAG
>LOEQ01001833.1:214574-225208 GCA_001685075.1 Bramus lutescens
TGTAATGAGGTCTGGTGCCCTCTTCTGGCCTGCAGACATACACACATAGACAGAATATTGTATACATAATAAATAAATAAAATAAATTAAAAAAAAAAGAAGTAACCTCTTCCAAGCACTGGCAGCACATGAGCTTTGATTCACATGGTGCTGAGAGCACTGGAATGGGCTCTTGCACCCATTCTTGGCTTTGCCTGCCTTGAGTCTTTTTTTTTTTCGGTCTTTTGAGACAGGGTTTCTCTGTATCTTTGGAGCTTGTCCTGGAGCTAGCTTTTGTAGACCAGGCTGGTCTCGAACTCAGAGATCCACCTGCCTCTGCCTCCCAAGTGCTGGGCTTAAAGACGTGCGCCACTACCGCCCGGCTTGAGTCATTCTTTTGTCCAGTGTATTCTGCTTGCCCATTAGTCACTTAGAGGTGCTTGTGGTTGTCATGCGGACTATTGCAGTAGCACAGTGCTATATCCAAATGACTTATTTTATTGGCTGGCCCCAAAGCATAAGGGCAATGCTGGCAATTTTCATGTCAAACAGAAGCTGTAAAGAGCTTCCTCTACACAAACAAGTGGAAGTTCTTGACCTAAGGAAAGAAAAGAATATGCTGGGGTTGCTAATACCTGTCGCGAAGTAAGGTATTTTTGAGAGGCGCCACAGTCACTTAACTTTGAGTGTATTCCTTGTTATTATCAAATAGCAGCATTATATTTCCTTTTCATTATTGCTATTGATTTATAAGTTAAGCTCATGAATATGCATACAGATACACACATATGGAAAAACATGGTGCATATTGGTTGACAGTCTCTTCTCATAAATGCCTAGAACCAAAAGTGGTTTTAGATTTTGGAGATTGAAGTATTTGCATAGACCTGGCCATTTTAGCTTCTTTCATTAAAAAAAAAAAGTGTCAGAGGAGGGATGCTCAGCTGTGTAGAGTTTACTGTTAGACATCTGTTGGCATCTCTTGAAAGCTTAGGAGGAGCTCATCCTGCATAAGGCTGGAAATACCATCCATAGGAAAAAGGAATTTGTACGTGTGACCTTGAGCAATAGGTATTTTCCTAGGCAGCTGGGATCTAGCTGGACTCTGTATGTTTCCACATTTGTTAATGAACCTCACCCAGACAGGACTTACAGCTTCCTTTGCACTATGGAAACTCTATAAAATAATAAGTGGGCTCAAGTGTAGTGCAAATAATGCATAAAGGTGATTAAAAAGCAGGAAGCAGTGGACTGTGAACCTGTAATGACAGCAGGTGCAATTACAGCTGTCCCCCTTGCTAGTTCCCCTGCCATATGTTTCTGTCATTGAAAGGATAGTGGAATTTGTGTAGAAATTCAATATTAGTTCATGTAATCAAATCAAGAATGGGGGTAGGGCAGAGACCAAATTCTGACTTTGTGACTTTTAATATATTCTTTCAGTGGTTAGCTTTAGTGTTCTGGAATTGTCTTCTCTTTCGACATTATTATTTCCTTTTCTGGCACACTGAATCTGCCTGTGTTGTTCTTTCTCACCAATATCAGTATTTTTTCCACTAATTATTTTCTTGCCTCATTTTGCCTAGTCTTACTCAGCCACATTTTTGTTTCCAGCTTTGCTCTTCCTTGCGGTCCATGATAGGCTTTGAGGGGTGAGATTTCTGCTTTTTGACCATGCCATGTTTCAGTACATAGACACATCTAAGTCCCAAAAATTACTTGTTCTACTTAGTGGGTTTTTTTTTTCCTCACTGCTGCAGGCTCTGGCAGAGGCCAGAGCTGCAGAGATGTCTTCTGTTGTCTTTCTTGTTTGTGTTCATTTGGATCCCTCGTGGTTCCTTGATTTTGTGGGGATGAATTTGTGTATGAACTTTTTTCATCCCATGGTAGATGCAGTATGGTTTTTGCCGATTGTATTTCCTGTCCCGTCTTCCTGCCTGGTTATCTAGGGGATTTTTTTTTTCTGAGACAGGGTTTCTCTGTGTGGCCCTAGCTGTCCTGGAATTTGCTTTATAGACCAGGATGGCCTCGAACTCAGAGATCTGCCTACCTCTGCCTCTGGGATTAAAGGTGTGTGCTACCACTGCCCAGTTTAGGGGAATGCTTTGTTTTTTGTTTTGTTTTGGCTTGGTTTTTCGAAACAGGGTTTCTCTATAGCTTTGGCTCCTGTCCTGGAACTCACCTTGTAGACCGGGCTGGCCTTGAACTCCAAGGGATCCACTTGTCTCTGCCTCCCAAGTGCTGGGATTAAAGGCTTGTGCCACTGCTGCCCAGTTAGGGGAGTTCTTTTAAGGTGTCTGTGAGTTTGTTCTTGAGCAAGAAAGGTCCCATTGAATTGTACGTGCTTGTGAGCATCTACTGCAAGAACCGGTGGATGCTGTGCATTCATGGGAGCCTATGCGTGTTCTCCTTGACTTCTAAAGGCAGGACTCACAGTGGACACCTGCCCCTACTGCCCCTTGGTTGTAAGTGACACACACTGGAGACATTTTCTAATTTTGCTGCCCATTGTCTGTTATCTTTTTATTTTTTTAAATTTTTGATACATTTTTTAATTAATGTATTTTTCATCCCAGCGGCAATTACCCCTCCCTCCTCTCCTCCCAGTCCTTCTCCCCTCCCCCACCCCCTCTGTTCCTACCCTCCAATCCACTCCTTCATTTCAGTTCAGGAAAGGGCAGGTCTCCTATGGATATCAACAAAACATGGCATATTGAGTTGCCCTAAGACTAAGCACCTCCCTTTGTATTAAGGCTGGGCAGGGTGACCCAGTATGGGGAGTAGGGTCCCAAAAACCAGTAAAAGAGTCAGAGACAACCCATGCTCCCACTGTTAAGAGTACCACAAGAGGGCCAAGCTACATCTGTAACATATACGCAAAGTGCCTAGGTCAGTCCCATGCAGGCTCCCTGGCTGTGAACCGCCATGAGTCCAGGTTAGTTGATTCTATGGGTTTTCTTGTGTCCTTGACTCCTGGCTCATACAATCCTTCCTCCCTTCTGCAGGATTTCCCCAAGCTACACTAAGGTTTAGCTGTGGGTCTGCATCTGTTTCCATCAGTTGCTGGATGAAGCCTCTCTGATGACTGTTGACCTAGGCACCAATTACTTTGACACTTTTTTCCCTCCAGTCGTGTTTGGTTCAATCCTAGGTCTCTGGGTCATCCAGCTTGTATGTAGTTCTTGGTGCTCCAGGGAATGTCAGGGGTGGGCTTACACTCCTGGCGTAGGTTTTAGGCTAGACCAGTCATTGGTTGGCCACTCCCTCAATTGCTAGGCCACCATTACCCCAGCATATCCTACGTGCAGGACAGAATGTAGGTCGAAGGTTATGTGGCTGAGTTGGTTTCCCGCTCCCTCCACTTGAAGTCTGGCCTGGTCACAGGAGATGGCCAGTTCAGTCTATATATCCACTATTGCTAGGAGTCTTAGCTGCGACCATCCTTATATATTCCTGGGAGATTCCAGGTTTCTACGTGACCCTGAAATGCGCCCCTTTCCAGTAATCTGTTTCAGTAATCTCCCCTTCTACCCCTCATCTCCTCCAGTTTTATTTTTTTGAGACCAAAGTCTCACCATGCAACTCTGACCTCTAACTCACAGTGATCCACCTGCCTCTGCCTCCTGAGTGCTGGGATTAAAGATAAGTACTGCCAGGCCCTACTTTATCTGTTTTTTTATGGCTAGTCAGTTTTAAAGGATGTGTGACAGGGGCATTTTTATCCCACCATCCTTTCAATTGGAAGGTTTTTGTTTTGTTTTGTTTTTATTAAATGTGAGGTTTTATCTTGTTGCCTCAGCTGTTGTGGAATTTCTGACAAAATAGCTCCGTGGATAAAAGCACTTACTGCCAAGCCTGATTCTCTGAGTTTGATCCCTAGAACCTACATAGTGGAAGGAGAAATTTGATTTATTAAAGTTGTCCTCTGACCTCCACACATGTGCCATAGCATGTGCATACACACAATGAATAAATGTAAACATATTGTTAGATTTATTTTAACTTTGATTTTCTAATATTATATTTTCTTTGGGTAAGAGCTATATTGCAATAAAATTCATAACTATATAACTTACCATTTTAAATGTGCAAATTGGGCTGGGGAGATGACTGGGTGTGGGGGAATCTGCCTAGCATATGGGAGGCCTTAGGTTTGATCTGCAAAAGTGGGAGAAGGGAGCTGGGGAGGGAGCAAGCAAGGGAAGAGCACTTGCAGACTTGTGCATTTGGGTCCCCCAGTCAAAGACCTTGCATTTGTCACACTGATGAGCGCACCATGCCTTTCAATTGTCTCTCACACACACACACACACACACACACACACACACACACCCGTCCTCAGAGCCTTTGGCGTCTGACAGTATACATTCCCCCTGCCCTCCGCAGTCTCCCCAGTTTCCCAGGGCCTATGTGTGAAGGTTAAGGGTGCTATCTCAGAGCTATATACTCAGTTTTCATTATTTAATATATGAATATCATAAATAAGGATATTTTGTATGTGCCTGGTGCTTGCAGGGGCCAGAAAAAGGTACCAGATTGCCCCGGATTGGAGTTAGAGCCATCTATGAGTAATGGTGTGGTTACTAGGAATTGAATCCAGGTCCTCTAGGAAGGTGGCAAGTGCTCTCCACTGCCAGGCAATCTCTCCAACCTTTTAACTTTTTATCATTTAGTTATTTGTTTGCTTGGTTTTGATTTTGGGTTTTTTTTGGGTTTTTTTTGTTGTTTTTTTTTNTTTGGTGTAGCCATGGCTGTCCTGAAACTTGCTCTGTAGACCAGGCCCGCCCCAAACTCTGAGATCTGCCTGCCTCTGGCTCCCAAGTGTTGGGATTAAAGGCCTGCGTCACTTTAACTTTTGTCTTGAGACAGGGACTCACTAAGTTGCCCAGACAGGCTTTGAAAGTGTGATCCTCCTGCTCCTGCCTCGCCCTCCCGAGTAGCTGGGTGAGTGGCATCCACCACCAGGCCCAGTCAGGCCTGACTTCTGATAGCACATGCTGAAGTGAGTAGTAGTGGCAGATGGTTATGGTGTGAATACCCTGTGCACCGGGCAGGAAGTATGGGTACAGGAAAAGTTGCTTTGGCCCATAGACTCAGCAGCAGTTTGCGGGGTTCTCTGCAATGCTGAGTGGCCCCGGGGAGAGGACAAGGGTGTCACAGAAGACAATCCCATAACATGACAGTCAGTGTCAGTCTTTGTCCTTGAGGGTTAGTTAGTTCTTTGTGGCTAACACAAAGAATGTGAGGAAGGAGAGAGAGCATCATGTTCCTCTTTTGGGGACTCTCATCAGGTAGATAAGGGAACTTGGCTAAGAGCCACCCCGTCTTGGGATGTCCCATTTTGAAGTGGCTTCCAAGATGTCTCTGCATGTTAGCACCTGTTGGTGGGGTATTGATTTCTGAGTCTTGACAGTAGCTCATAGGACCTGCCGGGTCTGGGAGCACTGTGTGTGGCCACAGTCTCACCACACTAAGTCCTGCACACACCACAACACATACCCCACACCAAGCAAGCCTGTCTCACTGCAGGTAAAAACCAGGCTTTGCCTTGAGGGAATGTCTTCACTGGGTTGCCAGCATCCGCATTCCAGGCTATTGTGCACTTCCTGTAGACTCCAGAAACCACCAGGTCACTCAGGTTGCTTCACACTTTTGTGCTTCAGTCATCCTGACCCTGCCTTAGTCTTTCAAGCAGCAGGAACAACAGAACACACACGATGGCCAGCATGTATTTAACAATTGGTAACCTTTACTCTGTAGGCTGTTTGATCCTATGTCAGAGCTGCAAAAGCAGCCTGTCTTAGGGCACACATCTAGTAAGAGACCAGCCTAGCTCACTGTGGAATCTGCCAGCCACGGAAGCCTGTTCCCAGATTCTAGGATGACCTGATCCTCTGTCCAAGTCAGTTCTGTACACTAAAGACTCAGGAGGGTAGGGCTACCCTGCCTGGATCAGTATTGGGTTCACATGAAAGTCCCTCCCCAGGAGCTCCGTGACCCCCTCCCTGCTGTGCCTTCCCTGTGTGCAGACAGAATGGGAAACCTAAGTTTCTTTCCTTTACTTCTTCAGCGAATCTATTACCTTTCCCTGGAATTCTACATGGGCCGCACACTGCAGAACACCATGGTGAACCTGGGTCTTCAGACTGCGTGTGACGAAGCCATTTATCAGGTAGGTTTAGTTTGTCCCCTGCAGAGTGTTCGCTGATGTTAGGTGCCCTCTGGGTGTGGACACCTGTGCTCTGGTGTGTGCTACCCAACCAGGAAGGACTGTGCTGGCAGGCAGCATGCCTCCTCCTCTGGGGAGAATGTAAGATTGCAAGGGAAGACAGTAAATGGAATTATTGTGGGAAGATTGAGTTGAGCAGTGAGGCTATGGTTTGGAAGTCTCTAGGAAGAGTACTCTTCACTCTCATCCTAGAGGTAGGTTTTGAATTTGTCTTGATTCCTTTGCTTTCACTCCCCCATCTCAAGACAGCCCCCTGAACTCGTACTGCATAGGTGTGAGGTGCCCCCTCCCGTCCTCTCGTTAGAAGCAGCCAGCATTTCCTAAGGGCTCCTCCGTACACCATTCTCATTGGGATAATTCCTGCACAGGTCGCCTGCAGCCTCAGCAGAGCCGAGCTTGTCTCCCCAGCCTGTCTTTGCCTTCTCTCGCCCTGGTCCCCGATGGGGAAGTTCTGTGGGAGACCCTGCAGGCTTCTCCCTGCTGGCACGGATGTACAGAAGTTTCTAGAGAGGGGTCCTCCCATCTACACTGCAGCACCCCACCTGCTTTGTTTAAAGCATAAGTTGGGGGAGTTTGGGAGGCCTGATAGGGACATAGACTGTCATGGGTGTTACTCTTGCTGGAGACCCATGTCTCCTCTGAGGCTGTGTTCATCACCATTCTATTGCTGTGACAAAATACTTGAGAGGAATCAATTAAAGAAAAAAAATTTATTTTAGCTGCCAGTTTCACTGGGCGTGAGATTTGTAGAAAAATCCTTGAAGCCACCAGCCCAGTGAATGGCTGCAGTAAAAGAGGCGAACAGGATACTGGGGTATGTCACCCGTGCGACAGACACAAATCAGAAGAAGTGACATGGTTACTGTACATGCCTTGGATTTTAGAGCACGTGGCAGAGAAGACTCCCCTCCCGGAAGTCAGGAATCTAAGGCGGGGTTTGGGGCTGCCTTCCCCACTGTCACTCAGTTCTTTTAACTAGACCTCCTCTGGTAGTCTTAACTCAGCCTACGAGTTCATCAGTTGCTCAACCCATCCACGAGGTCACACTCTAATGATACAGTCACCTCTCAAGGTATGACATGCCAGAAGGTTCAGGGAACAGCTTACTCTCACAACTAGAACTTCAAAAGAAGCAGCTTTCTTCTGAGTGAACATAGCAACGGCACAGTGGAAAACATTTGCATTATAGAAAAACTTAAGTGCGTATGAACACTGTTCTTATCAGCTTTAACTCAGGGGTTCAATACGATCTCTAGAAGACACACCCACCCCATGATGCTGACCATATAAATTGCCGTAGAATTTCTTCTTTTTTCAATTCTATTTTTTCATTTTTAATGTGCGCTTCATGTGCATGCAATGCCCTCAAGGCCAGAAGAGGGCATCAGATCCCCTGGAACTAGAGCTGCAGACAGCTGGCTGGGAGCCACCACGTGGTTGCTGGAAACCAAGCCTGTTTCCTCTGAAGAGCAGCAGTACTTTTAACTGCTGACCTATCCAGTCACAGATTGCCTTAGAACTTCTCAAACAGAATTTTTGAAATTGATACACCTCCCAAATTTTCCTTAGCTTATCTATCTTTTTGTTTGTTTCTCTGTTTTGTGATTTATTTCTTGGAAATGGACTTTTCTTGCAGAGTTTTTGTCATCTTCCTGTGTCTCCCATCTCGGGTTTAACCCACCTGTGTTAACAGCATAATGTCTGCTCACACTGTCTCAACGGCCTACAGTGGTAGGCTCTGACCAGGTAGTTAGGCAAGAACTGGAAATCAAAGATTATCCAGATCAGAAAGAGGTAAAGCTATCTACTTTCAGGTGGCATGAACTAGAAAATAATAAGAAATCCAAAAAGACAGCCAGGGCTACACAGAGAAACCCGATCTGGAAAACCAGCAGCAACAACAAAGGAACTACATAGAGAAGTGCTGAACTGTCAAGAGAATGCCACGGTTTTCAGGACCCAGAACCCTTGCAGAAACCACCTGTGTCTCCATAAATGTGCTGATTAACAGCCAAATCGAAACAAAGATGCCACTTTGGTTTATAGTAGCATAGAGAAGAAAGAAGTGGGTAAAAATGTAGCAAAGAATACCCTCCCCCATCATTTGCGCTCTGAGAGGAAGCTGAAACTAAGGAAGGCTTAAAAATGGAAGAGGCCCTTCTGGGTGATGGCTTGGATTGAGTATTAAGATCCAGAGTTCTGCACATTGATCTGTAGATTCGGTTCAGTCCTCTTCAGATTCCAGTCAGTTTCTTCAGAGTGCGCCTGAGTGGTTTGCCAAGAGGTTAGGAATAGCCAAAACAGTCTTTAAAGGGAACTGCTCGGGAGACCCACACTTCCCAATTTCACAACTTCCTGTAGAGCTGCAGTCACCAGGCCTGGGCCCTGCTGGCAGAAGGTCACATGTATCAGCCACCAAATAGAACCGAGAGCCCAGAAGTAAGCCTGCATGCCATTTTAAGTGTGCCGTCAGGTGGCATTTAGTACGCTCTCAGTACTCTGCAGCTATCAGTTCTGCAGAGCCTGTTCAGTTTCCCAGACTGAAGCTACACCTTACCTGCCCAGCCCCTGGAAGCCATCTTTGTTCTTCACGTTTCTGTGGGTTGGGCTATTCTGGGTATTTCTTGAGTATAACTACAGAGTGTCCTTAGCCCGAAGGTCCACCTGTGCTGCAGTGTGTGTTGGTCCTCCGTTGCATTTTTTTTGAAGTAACAATTTTACACTCATTTTTATGTATTTAATTGCCCATATCCTGAAGGAACACAAACATAGAGTGAACTTATTTAATTCACTTGCAAAAACCAAGCTATTAAGTTGTAAAAATTGAATAATAGATTAAAAAAATCCTTTGTACAGCAGCTGAATCAGTGAGGCCAGAGAGTGAGGTGCTGCCCCCATCACCTCAGTGTTCCTGGCTCTCCTCGGGTCCTGGATCTCCCTTAAGTGTTGTTTAAGGCTCTCTCATCTGAGTACACTCTGTCATCTGTCTATGAACATGGCTGCTCCTATTCTGCTGTCACAAATAATGGTGCCATGAACAAGAGCTCTGTAAACCCTGCAGTTAGTGTCTTTAAGTCTGCAGCTACAAGTGCAGTCATTGGATCATCTGTCTCTTTTGTCCTTTGTGACTCTGGGACTTGACCTTGAATCTCTGTGTGTGCCAGGCAAGTGCTGTACCCCTGAGTGATGTTTCCAACCTCCCAGTGACTCTGATTTGCTTTTTCTTGATGGTCAGTGGTGGTGAGTGTATTGGGCTTATCGGGAATTTGTTTATCCTTAGAGCAAAGTCAGTTCAAATATAATTGCCCACTTTTGAGTCAGGTTGCTTGTTTTTGATACTTGGTTTTTAGATTTCTGTTTACTCTGGATACTAATCTCCTGTATGCGGATGGCAAATAATATTTACTCCACTCCTTGAATTGTCTTTTTATTCTGTTGATAACGTCCTTTGCCTCACAGGTGTAAAAGTTATTTTGTTTTGTTTTCATGTTTTAAGCCAGGATTTCTCTGTTTAACAGTTCTAGTTTTTCTGGAACTCTCTTTGTGGACCAGGCTGGTCTCAAACTCATAGAGATCTGCCTGCCTCTGCTTCCTGTGTGCTGGGATCAAAGGCATACACCACCATTGTCAGGTTAAGTGTGAAAGTTTTATGCGGTATTATTCATTGTTTTGTTGGTGGTGGTGGTGGTGGCAGTGGTTTTTGTTTGTCTTTTTTTTGTTTGTTTTTTGTTTTTGTTTTTCAAGTCAGGATTTCCCTGTGTAGCTCTGGCTGTCCTGGAACTAGCTCTTGTAGACCAGGCTGGCCTCAAACTCACAGAGATCTGCTTGCCTCTGCTTCCTGAGTGCTGGGATCAAAGGCGTTTGTCACCACTGCTCTGCTATTTGTTTTTCTTATTGCCTATGATTTTGGTGTCACATATAAAGCATTTTTTTTTTAAAGGAAAGGATTTGAGAGCTGGAGAGAGGATGACTCAGCGGTGAAGAGTGTTTGCTGCCCACACAGAGAACCCAAGTTCAGTTCTTAGCATATGAGGTGGTTCACAATCACCTGTAACTCCAACTCCAGAGGATCAGACACCCTCTTCTAGCCTCTGCAAGCACCTGTGCACACACAGCATACACTTGCACACACACACAAATAAGTGTTTTGAAAGTGGGAACAAGTGTGGGTGCACACGCCCATAATTCCAGCAGTCAGGGAGTTAAAGCAGAAGAACTATACATTTAAGGCCAGCCTGGGCTGCATAGGAAGATCTTGTCTCAAACCTGTACTGAAGAACAGTAGTAAAATAAAAGGAGAGAATGCCAAAATAATTGCGAGGAAGACAGTATGTAGTGAAGGGGGAGCAAGCTGGCCTGCTTTCGTCCCACTCGGCTCCCGCACGGCTAGCTTAACACCTGAAATAACAACACACAAATTGTATTC
>LOEQ01001833.1:232292-243546 GCA_001685075.1 Bramus lutescens
CCCCGAGAGTGCAGGGGTGGCACTCTGGTGAGTGTTCTGACAGGTGAGTGTGTTCTGACGGAGGGAGAAGATAGGAACATGGGAACAGACAGGGTCAGAGACTGTGGGGAGCTAGAGCTGTCCTGCCAAGGAATGGTGGCTGGGTAGGAAGGGGTCTTTGCTGACCCAGCCCTACGTGTGCTTTCTTATGGTCAGGTGGTACTTGCCATGCCCTATGACACCCCAGTGCCTGGGTATAAGAACAACACCGTCAACACCATGAGGCTCTGGTCTGCCAAGGCGCCCAATGACTTCAAGCTGAAGGACTGTAAGTTCCCACCGCAGCTCCTATGCGCTTGTCTGTTTAGATGTTTTATCCAAACACTGGGCCCTCACCACTCCTGCCCCTATTTTTACACTCTCTTCTGTGGTGGGGTGTCTTGTGAAATGTGTGCCCCTTACAGACCCCCTGTAAGAGGTAGGAGGGTGGACAGGATGCCAGGCCCCAGCCAGCCAGGTCATGTAGACCACATGTCTCCCAGAAAAGAGTGGGGGTGGGGGTGGGAGCTGGTAGTGTGCAGTGGGAATGAGGCTCTGAGAGTGGAGGGGGCTGCTCTGTTGTGATGAGACGAGGATGGCAGGGACCCCCCAGGAAGCTGCCGAGCAGCTGCAGCAGCCTTCCTTCCCGAGACCCGCAGGCCTACGAAGAGGCTGCACTGACTGAGCTCTGTCTCTCCTTAGTCAACGTTGGGGACTACATTGAAGCTGTCCTGGACAGAAACTTGGCTGAGAACATCTCCAGGGTCCTGTATCCCAATGACAACGTAAGTGGCTAGCATGACTCTCTTTAAAGTGCAGACATGTAAGCTGGAGACCTATGTGTACATGGGGTGGTAGCCCCCCCATCTTGGCAGCAATGCCTGGACATGTTTACCACATGCCTGTCATGTGCGAGATGGTGGTCACAGCTGGATTCTCTGCTCGCACCTGGGACTGGTGTCTGGTGGCTTGTTACTGTCAGAGGAGCCCTGGAAGAGACATAGCTCAGTGAAAAACCCTGTTTAGCATGTCCAAGGCCCTGGGCTCAGTCCCCAACACCAAAAGTAAACCACCAGAATTGGCCTATTTTGATTGGTTGTGCACTCTTTATAAGTGGGATTTTTCTTTTCTCAAAGTAATCTGTGCACGTGGTAGCAGGGGACCATGCAGGAGGTCTGTGCATGTGGTAGCAGGGGACCATTTAGGAGGTGGTTACATTCCAGAACTTCGTGTGTGGGGTGTCTCCTGATGTCTGAATTGAGAACTGGTTCTGAGTAGCTATGGCACTCCTCATAGCTAGGCTTGACTCTCACTGATAGACCAGATACCTTATAACTAGGTGACCCTGTGATGAAGGTGTATATGCAGGCCTTGCTGTCAGGCAGACTGGTTTTGACCATGTAATCCTCCAGTCTGCCATCTTGAGGAAAGCACTTGACCTGACCTTCTAGACGGATAAGCATAGGAGATAGGGGTCAGCAAATGCAGGGCCCTTCCAGCCCATCAGAGTCTTGGGGTTACTGTGTTGGTGTTGGGTGCCACAGCAGTGCTGTTTTGCAGTTCTTCGAGGGGAAGGAGCTGCGGCTGAAGCAGGAGTACTTTGTGGTGGCTGCCACCCTTCAGGACATCATTCGAAGGTTCAAGTCCTCCAGGTTCGGCTGTCGAGACCCAGTGAGAACCAGTTTTGAGACGTTCCCAGACAAGGTCTGTAAAAGGATTCATTGTCATAGGCAGGCACAGGACATCCTCAGGCTTCTGAGATTTTCTTCCTTGTGTTGGGGAGGGGCAGGAAGAAGATAGCATTGTGCCCTGAGTCTCAGGGTCTCTTCCAAAGGCAGTGCAGCCCTGGTGCATCAGGGGAGGAAGGGAGGTCACTGGGAAAGGCTCCCGATGCATGTGACAGGTTCATGGTAATCCTAAACAAAGCTGTCCCATCTGAGATGAGGGGAAAGTGGCCTGAAGTCCATTCTCCATCTGCTCAGAGCATAGCTGCTCTAGGGACATGTCTGTCCACAGGTTGCAGCTACGTGAGGGGACAGTTGACTGCAGGTCACAGCTACCTGCCAAGCCAGCAGCACCCTCCTGGCTCCTCTAAGTTCTTGGACTCCCCCAGAGTGCATTCTTAGGCTGGTTCCTTCCCACCCTGGTTCACCACTTCTGGTGCCAAGGGTGAGACAACTGAACAGTACCCTCCTGAACTCTAGGTAGCCATCCAGCTGAATGATACCCACCCCGCCCTCTCCATTCCTGAGCTCATGCGGATCCTGGTGGATGTGGAGAAGGTAGACTGGGATAAGGTGAGTGTGAGAAGGGAAAGACAGACAGTGGCCTGCTTGGACTGGGGTTGGGTGACAGCATCCTTGGTCGATCTCAAGCTGTGACACACCTGGCGTTTATGGACTGAGCTAGTTCCAGGAAGTAGGGCCTTTTTCCCAGCCTTGGGAGATTTGGGGATTCACCTTTGAGAGTGTCAAGGCTCCAGGTGATGGATGCCCTGAGGGAGAGATGCACAGTGGGGCCAGGGTGACAGACAGGACAGAGGAAACTTGGACAAAGACCCTAGGGGTCTTGTACATACATGTCTTCCCCCTTGAAGTTTGGCCAGGTATGGCAGTTCATGCCTTAATCCCAGTGCTTGGGAGGCAGAGGCAGATGGATCTCTATGAATTTGAGGTCAGCCTGGTCTACATAGTGAGTTCCTAGCCAGACTGGGCTACATAGTGATGCACTGTTTCAACAACAACAACCAAACAACCTAGAAATATTAAACTTTCAGAACCATAGTAGTTGGCTGTGGTGGTATCTACCTATCATTGAGCACTCAGGAAGTTGAAGCAGGAAGGTAGTAAGTTCAAACCCAGCCTGGGCTACATAGTGAGGAAGAAGTCAGAAAGTCTGCAGTGTTCATATCTGAGGCCTATCTAGAAGCTCAGCTTTCCTTGGTCCTCACCTTTGGTACAGCAGCATCTTCTTGGCTGAGCTTTAACTAAATCACCAGAAGACCATAAGGCAGTTTTCAGACATCAGAGCCCTTCTCTGACCTGATGGTATACACACCCCTTGAGACTTTACCCTGGGGGGGCAGGCCACATGGTAACCAGTGTCCCCTGCACTGCGGGTGTCACAGACAGTTTAATAGAAACTAGCAGAAAACTGCTCCATTGCCTATTAGTTAGTTCACCAATCGCAGAGATATTACAAAGAAGAAATTCAAAGGTAATTGTCAGAGAGTAGGTTCAGGGAATGGGGTCTGTCGTATGTATTTGCGTCGGGGGGGGAATGTGAAAGCAAATTGGTTGGTATGTCAGTGTGGTGCCTAGCCTGGGCTGATCGCATACCTGGGGTGCAGAGAGCAGGGATGGGATGAGGGCCTTCCCTCATGGCTCCAGTGTGTCCCTGTGACATCTGCTGTTCTCGATGGGTAGGCCTGGGAGATCACCAAGAAAACCTGTGCGTACACCAACCACACCGTGCTGCCTGAGGCCTTGGAGCGCTGGCCAGTGTCCATGTTTGAGAAGCTGCTGCCCCGGCACCTGGACATCATCTACGCCATCAACCAGAGGCACCTGGATGTGAGCATGGGTGGGGGTAGGGATTGGACAACAACACACGACAGCTCCACCACACTGGCCTCATCCTGCTTGGCAGAGGAGGAGGTATTTTACTTTGAGGACTAAGGACTGTCCCTGGCAGAGTTCCTAATTGACCTGTAAGACCCTTGTGCTGTATATAGGAAGCATGAATGCAGATCTTTTTAAAAGGTCCATTCTGAGCAGGCTATAAATCTGAGTGTCTTTCCTGGGCTGCACTGGAGGTGTCCTGACAGCTCTAGGCAATTCAGAAACACAGCCTTCTGTTCTGTATCACTCATAGAGAGGATGGTGGTACATGAGTAGCAAAATCTCTGGTTTGGGGTAATTGTCATGCCTTTGCACGTGTATAGTACCAGGGACGAATCCAGGTCCTTGCGTTTGCTGTGCTATCATTCATTCTGTCACTGAGCCGTATCCCAGCCTTTTTGTGACTTCTTCAGCCTTTTGGGGAAAGCACAGCTGTCCCCCCTAATGAAAGTAAAGCTTAATGCTGCTCAGGTCAACAGGGGCCATGGCCTAGCTATCCCTCGTGAACTAGAGTACACTCTCCAACACCACTGGTATCCCAACTGCCTCAGAATGAGCTCTTTTGGTCCCAGGGCCTCATCTGGGTGAAATGTGCAATTCAGGGCACAGCATCTGACATAGGTTTGGGTGAAGATGCCGGGATAAGTGGCTAGTTTCAAGGGCACTGGTGTTCAGGGCTGGATGGTGCACCTACTTGATTGGCAGCAGCAGCCCCTCCTGCAGTCATGGTGGCTGCTCCTGGGCACTGGGGAGCAGCTCAACTGTCGTGGGATGTTCAGCCTATCTCTGACCTGTGTTCTTGGCTCCAGCATGTGGCCGCCCTGTTTCCTGGGGATGTGGACCGCTTGAGGAGGATGTCTGTAATCGAGGAAGGGGACTGCAAGAGAATCAACATGGCACACCTGTGTGTGATTGGGTCCCATGCCGTGAACGGGGTAGCGAGGATTCACTCCGAGATTGTGAAGCAGTCTGTGTGAGTGAGGGGCTCTTTGCCAAGCCTGGGCTGGGGGGGGTAGGGAGAGGGGAGGGCTCCTCTTTCATCTCCAGCCCAACTTGGATTTGTCCACTACACATACCATGACCAAGGTGTGGCATATAGCCACTAAGTCACTTTCGGACATGACAAAGGTACCCAAAGCCCCCACCACATCACATCTCAGTAGTTCACAGGTGACTTGGTGACATTGGAGAGAAATCATTCTTTGGTGCCAGTTGCCGCTCCTCTTGTGCCCCTGCCTTCTTGAAGCGGCTGGTTAGGGTGCATCTGCTGCTGTCGGGTAATGTGGATGCCCCACATGGGGCTGAGTGTGTGGGTCCAGCCGACGAGGTGGGGAGTGTGATGCAACAGAAATTTCTTCCCCCCATTCTTTCACCGGCGTGCTGAATACCTACCACAATTACTGGTCTAGCAGCACCGCGGGTGAAGGGCCCTTAGCCACATCAGCCCTGTGGAAGCCCTCCTGTGTCCTGGGGCTCGGCCCAGCCCTTTGTGTATTCCTCCCGACACCCAGCTTCTGAGCTGGGTGTCTTTTCAGCCTATGGGTGTGGGAAGTGAGGCCCTGTAGCCTGCTCAGTCTCCACACTCGTAACCTTGACTGTTTGTTCTAGATCTGTTTGGAGACAGCCAGGTCCTAACACCTAGGACCTGTAATTGGGGTAATTGTCATGCCTTTGCATGTGTATAGTACCAGGGAAGAATCCAGGTCCTTGCGTTTGCTGTGCTATCATTCATTCTGTCACTGAGCCTTATCCCAGCCTTTTTGTGACTTCTTCAGCCTTTTGGGGAAAGCGCAGCTGTCCCCCCTAATGAAAGTAAAGCTTAATGCTGCTCAGGTCAACAGGGGCCATGGCCTAGCTATCCCTCGTGAACTAGAGTACACTCTCCAACACCACTGGTATCCCAACTGCCTCAGGCAATGTAGTGGCTGTCACTTGCTGCTTCTGTGCAGCTGCTCCAGCTCTCAATGGCAGCACATCCTCCTTGTGATTCAGAAAGTCAAGCGGCTGAGCTCTGGGCCTTTCATGAGATACCTGTAAAGATCTTACAGTTCTGGTCTCGTTCGGTTTATCCCAGCCTTTGTGACAAGTCCCTGCTTTCTGTGTTCACAGGTTTAAGGACTTTTATGAACTAGAGCCAGAGAAGTTCCAGAATAAGACCAATGGGATCACACCCCGACGGTGGCTGTTGCTGTGCAACCCGGGGCTGGCAGACATCATCGTGGAGGTGAGTCCCTGGCCTAGCTCTGTGTCCTGGGAGATACCAGGCCGAAGTCAGAAAAGGAGCAGTGGGCACAATCAGTCGCTGAGGTTGCGCTCCCAAGAGGCTCACCAAGCTCTTCTCAGAGTGGCCGTTGAACTGGTAGGGCTGTTCCTTTCATGTCCAGTAGTGGCCCTGGCACATGAGCAGCAGAGACCCCACAACACACCATGATGGCCCAGCTCTGGCTATGTGCCACTCAGAAGCTAGCCTGGGCTTCAGGAAGGCCTGGGATGTAGCTGAGCAGCAGCCACCAGCCTGAGAGGACCAAATGAGGCTGTACTTCCAAGCATCTTATGTCCCTCATCACAGCTTTCATGTGTCAGCCCCTGTGCTGCAGTCAGGACCGTAGAGGATGTGGAGTGCCTTCCTTGAGGGGCGTAGTGCCCCAAGCCTGGGAAAGACAGTCCACTTGGAATTGTGGGGGTGGGGTGCAGGGGGTTCTCTGAAAAAGCCAGGCAAGTCTGGAGGAGCTTCTCTGGGGGACAGATCTGGTACAGTACCCATGTCCTCAAGGGGTCTGGAAGCCAGTGCAGTGTCCATACAGCTCCAGGCCTCTTGTGGGGAGAGGCTGGGGAGGCCCCTTTTGGGAGGCAGACAGCAGGAAGACTCTTAATGGGATGTGTTGGAAATGATTGTTGCTATGGTAAAGAGAAGACAGCCTCTTTGTTCATGGTGGTGGAGGTTGGGAGTCAAACTTGTTCTGTGGTCCCCGGCATCACCTGTGATAGGGTGTCTCACGCAGGAGTTACCAGGAAGTGTCTGTCAAGGCTTGTGAGTTTGTCGTGTCCTAGTGGCGTGAGAGGGGGTGGCATGAGGGCCCGGAGGCCAGGCGGATACAAGGAAAATAGGTGAAGGGTGGCAGATGGAGGGACAAGCTTCATGATGGCTGAGGCATGGTGAGGAGACCTCCTGTGTCCTGTTGACCCAGAGAATCGGGGAAGGCTTCCTGACCGATCTAAGCCAACTGAAGAAGCTACTGTCACTGGTGGATGATGAGGCCTTCATCAGAGACATAGCCAAGATCAAGCAGGTAGGTGTCCATGGCTTGCAGTCTGCCTCCTTCGGGCTCAGCACCTGGGACTTGGGTAGGCACCCAGGAGCCAGGGTCAGGACCCATTTATCTTTAGGGTCATGGACCAAGTGGGCAAATGCAGCCCTGCCACATGAACCTTCACCTCACACTGCTCCTCCATCAGCAACAAGTGGAGAAGCCTCTGGAAGTCACTTCCAGGGGTTTTCCAGTTTTTTTCTGGGAGAGCTGAGTTGTGGCCTCTAGTAGACCCTGGCCGGGTCACAGGCACCTCCAGTTCAACAGAAACTAGGAAAGTCCCTCTGTGGTGGCATCTGGCAGGGGTGTTGGTATCAGCATTTGGGGCAGCAGAAAGTTGTGTCTTGGGCACCCATGGTAGCGCCGAGTTTCCAAGGCCCTCCCGCCAGCCACTTGTCACCACTGCACCAGTGACCCTCTTGCTTTTTGTGCCTGCAGAACACACTTGTGGCTCCTTTTATTTTGTTCACTTTTCTCTGCATAGCTCCAGGTTTGTACTTGGCCCCAGTTTCTCATTTATTTGTGTGGTCAGCGCATCTGTCTTCGTTGTAATCCATCTTTCCATACTCCCCACTCTCTCCTAATGCAGTCTCTGATCCCAGCTCCAGTCTCTAAGATGGTTTCTGGAGAGACATCTTGGGTCAGATGGAAAGTGTGAGAGCCATGGGCCTGGGAGAGCTTGCAGGCAGCTCCCATGCCTGTAGAGCCAGCATCTTGCATTTCTCAGGAGAACAAGCTGAAGTTCTCTGCCCTGCTTGAGAAGGAGTACAAGGTGAAGATCAACCCGGCTTCCATGTTCGACGTGCACGTGAAGAGGATCCATGAGTACAAGCGCCAGCTGCTCAACTGCCTGCACATCATCACCCTGTACAACCGTGAGTCCCGGGGCCTCACTGCCACGACGGCCTCCCTCCCTCAAGAGCCCAGGCAGCCCGGGACTCAATCCTCAACCCTTGCCTTTTGCACATATGTGTGTGTGTGTGTGTGTGTGCGCGCGCGTGCGCATGCAAGATATGATAAGTTCCTTTTGAGCCACAACTGTGTTTTCTAAGAGCTCAGTGCTGGAGCCTGAGGTTGGGAAACCTCAGGGATGAAAACACAAGGCCCATAGTTGTTTTGCTTTGTGGGGTTTTTTTGTGTGTGTGTGTGTGTGGAGGCCAAAAACAGTCTGTAGAGGTAGAGCTTTGTAGAGTTCCCAGGCAAGGTCTTACACTCATTTTAGCTTTTGTTTTTAAGTTTATTATTTCTCTAATGAGTTTTGTCTTGTTTGGAAAGACTGTACTTATTAGAGCCGCCATGTGGGTGCTGAGAACCCAGGTCCCTCTGTAGGAGCAGCAAGTGCTGTTGACTGCTGAGCTGTCTTTCCAGCCCTGCTCTCTGGTTTTCTTCATCATGTAAACAGCTCTCTCTGTTGTGTCTTGGTGCTTGGGCCTGCAGGTGGCTGCTTCCTAGAGCTGGGGAAGAGCTGGATGCCCAGGAGGATGCTGTAGGAGGTTCCTCTGCCAGGGCAGTTTTCTGCCTCTCCTCCTGGGACTGAGCCACGTTTCCTTACCACATGGCCCTTAGCCTTGTGGATGGTCCAGCTGAGGTCTGGCCCACCCTGAAGCAGGGCCTATTAGATTTCTGAGACCCTGGCGTCCTCCACCACCTGTTGTTCTTGATAGGAGTTACTACTGAGTAACTGAAGTTTGCCTGGTATCCACTTCGGTAGTTTTGGTGAAGATGTCATTTGTGGGTTTGTTTGTTTTTGTTTTGTTTTACACGAAGAGAAAGGGTCTTGCCATATTGTTGCCCAGGATGGTCCTGAACTCCTGGACTTTAAAAAAAAATCCTTTCTTGGTGTTTCAAATGTCTGGCCTGTAGGCGTAGCCACCTGCCTAGCCTCCTTTTTTTACTGTTTTTCTTCATGTTATTCTGCCTGATTCCTGAAGTGGGGAGTTTAGAAATAAAACAGCCATGTTCCCAAAGAACTGAAGGTAACCCCACTCCTTAGCTTTGCCTACTGAATGCTGTTTGGGGGTTCCTGTTGTCAACACCTTCACCCTAACTGAAATGTGTAAATGGATGGGTATGAACCGGCCGCTGTGGCTCAGTCCTCTGACCAGATCTCTGCAGGAAAGCGTCAGGTGCGAGCCTCTCAGCCACGAAGTGACCTTGTGGCAAAGTCCTTGAGAGAATCAGCTTCCAGGGAGAAAAGGCTGTTCCAGCTCATGTTTTCAGGCTTTAGTCCCTGGGCTCAGGAGTGGCACAGTATCTCACAGTGGGAACACATGGACAAAGAGGCCTGTTCATTTCCTGACCTCCAGGAGACAGCGACAGGAGAAGGCCTCTCAGTGTCCCCTTCAAGGGCATACCTCTTGTGGTCTAACTTCTTCCACGAGCTTCACCAGGCTCTATCACTTCCCCATGACAGTGCATGCTGGTGCTAGGCCTTTGGCACAGGGGCCTTTGGGGGGCCATTTCCAAATGATTGCATACACAAGCCATACACAGGCAGGGAGACTTTCACACTTCAAAGGCTAATGGTACCAGACCACAATCCTGAGGTCACCTCCTCCTTTCTCAGTATCATCAAAATGATGTGTCTATGATGTGTTTTAAGGACTGGTGAGATGGCCCAGCAAAGAAAAGCATTTCTGCAGAAGCCTGAAGCCTGATTCCATCCCTAGCTGTAGGGATGAGGACTGGCCCCACCCGTGAACAGTGGCACATGCACACCCACGCTCACACGCATTGTGCACATAATAATAATAATAGCAAAATAGCAAAAAAGAAAAACATGTTTTGAGAACACAGTGCATGTCTCATACACTTTGACTCCTCATAACCACAGGCAAACAGCTCTTAGGTTGAATTTTTTGGGAACATGTGGCTTTCCTCAAGCTCAGGATACCGCATCGTTTGTTGGCAGGGGTCTTGGATAGCCTTCTCCACCAGCCTGGTGTGCCAGGGCCAAGTCTAGGGGAGGCCTTGTTCCTCTTAGCGACAAGTTCCCACAGAGGTATTCACAGCTGTGTATGTCCTAGGTGAAAACACACAACCTGATGAACATGCCTCTCGCTAGGTCACCCTGGGGAGCTGAGCAGGGACCATCTGGTAAAGTTGCCTCTTCTGTTTTCCCTCCAGGAATAAAGAAGGATCCAGCCAAGGCCTTTGTGCCCAGGACTGTTATGATCGGGGGCAAGGTGAGGTAATTTCCTCCTCTTTCCTTGTCTTGATGCTGGCCCTGGAAGCAGATGTGTTCCTGACCTGTCTCTGGGTAGCCAGCCTGCTCAGAAAGCAGGTGCCACTGAGCATGCCAGCAGCCCCTTGCCATGAGGAGCCAGGCTGGGGCAGGGAGCCTTGTACACAATTAACAGACTATGTGGGAAGTGGAGTCAAGCCTCCTGGCCTCACTCAAGGAGTTAGGGGAGGGGCTGGATTCCAGTGGCTGTGTGGAACACACTTCCACCCCCACCCCAACCCTGCCACATCCTTTCTCTGCCTCCTCGATTTCACAGTGCAGCGGTGGTCGTGACTATTTCATCTGCCACATATGAGGCCACACTAGGGTTAGCATGGTTTGAGTTGATTTAATCACTGACACATTCTAGGGGTAGCAGGCATGCTTGTCACTTACTTGTGCTCAGCTGGTAGCTGGGTCTTGTCAGAGGATATGAGCTGTTGGGGTGCAATTTCTTTCTGAGAGACTGCCCTGGGACAGCCTCATATGGCCATCCACAGACGGCATTCCTGCTGTTCCTGGCGTTCCATGGCTGGAGTGAGGCAGACGTAGGTGCTGCCCTTGGCCACAAGGCCATTCTCTCCTCTGGCGTTAGGGTCTGGAGGGTCAGGCTCAGCATCCAAGTGCCTCACCTTGTTTGGTCTCTGCCCACACTCATCGCCTGGTATTTTGGAAGCAAATTTGGATCTAATACTATTTTGTTAGGATTTTAGTATGTACAAGGCCAAAGCAATATGGACTTTTAGGAATATTAAAGTAGTACAATGAATAAGCCTAGAGGAAATCCGGAAGGACTGCAGAACATCAACTCCACCGCTGTGGAGTCCAGATCATGTACTTTATACTGTGCCTACACATCTTCACAAGAGATGTTCTCTGAAACCACAGAATGCTTTAGATTCTCAGCATCACTGTGTGATCAGACACTCAACGCACTGGACAGGGATTCTTCCATGCCAATAAATTCCGACTCACTCTGGCAACACTACCCACTTTTTCTTACTGAAGTAGCAATATTTTCTCCTTTGAGTTGGGGGTTCTCATTATATCACCTACCCTGGCTCCAGAGTCATCTTCCTCTGCTC
>LOEQ01001833.1:262791-274165 GCA_001685075.1 Bramus lutescens
CAGGCATACACACAGACAGAATATTGTATACATAATAAATAAATGAATATTTTTAAAAAATAAAGAGGAAGGAAAGGGGGGAGGGTGCACAGACCTCTCTGAAAGAAACATGGCAAAAGAGAGCATGGGTGGGCAGGTCCACCTTTTAAAGGCATCTCAGCACATGCGTATAGGGGCTTATGTAGTCACAGCACACATACGTATACATTATGTGGCCATGCTGCACACGCACATAGATTATGAAAGGCATAAGGCCCTGGGGTGACTAGGCAATTTGTCTGAATGCTGATGGTGCATGCGCAGCTGTGGAACCCCAGAAATGCTAGCACCTAGAGTGACTAAGCATTTTGTCTGAATGCTGCCTGCCATGGGATCCCACATATGATGGAAATGACAACAGGCCAACCTTGAGATAGAGTGATACTGGATCATCTGGGAAAGCCCAATTATTCATAAACATTTTAATAATAGAAAGAGAGGTCAAATGCCAAGGTTCAGACAGCCATGAGCCAAAGAGTATAATGGCCTGTAACATGAGGGCCTGCTTTGGGCTGGTATCTTAAAGGCTATTGCCTGAAGGAGTGGAAGGAGCTCCCGCAGCACTAGCCTCTGCAGCTAGGAAAGGCAAGGAAGGGATGGGGTTTCTCCAGAAGACACTGAAGAGCAAAGCTCACAGACACTTTAATTCTATCACAGGGGCTAAAGATTTTAGATTTCTGATCTCCATAACTACAGTATAATAAATTTGTCTTGTTTTAAGATATGCTGGCTTGTAATAATTTGTTACATCAACACAAGAAAACTAACATAAATCCCACTTGCAGGTGGCAGTGGCTTCTACCCCTTCCCAGTCCCTTAGCCTGAGGACATCTGAGTAACTGCCCTCCTCCAGAAGAGTAAACAAGCTAGCTAAGCAGCCTTTGTCCCTTGAGCTCTCCAAGTAGCGACCCTGTGGAGGAATAGTCCTTTAAAACAGCTGCTCACTGTTAAAAAGTATTTCTGCTGCTCATTAATCAGAATGCTTGTGATACACACCAGTGGCAGCCCTGACTAAATACAAAAAGAAAGAAGCAAGGCCATCAAGACAGAGGAATCTGTCTGTTCTCAGTGAACCGTTTGAGTTTTCACCATTTCACCAAGACTAGCTCTGTTACTAAGCCAGTGTCTAATGTCCAGCTGCACGGAAAATCTGAGTCCAATACGGAGAAAAGACAGTATTTTCTGTATTTAAATGCTACTACCAGGACCCTGACAGTAAAGTCAACCCCCAGAAGCTACAGCAGGATGCCTACTACCCTTCCGCCCACTGGCAGCACAGCCCTACAGGCCCAGCATTACACAAACAAGCTGCCTGCTGGCTTCCAAGCTCTCCCTCAAGTCTGTCCATCATGTATAATCATAAGTGAGGGCATGCCTGGACACATTCTTTTGTTTGTTTTGGTTTTTTTGAGGGATACATTAAAAAAGAACCTCACCTCTGTAATCGAAGGTGACCACATGGTAACCAAGGGAACTCAGCACCTGTAAAGTGGAAGACATCCATCATTGGCAACATGACTTGGGACTGAGCAGCTTGCTTCCTGCTAACCCCATCCAGAGTTCTGTCCTGAGTCTTACATACAGTGGGAACTTAACAGACTGCTGACATATAGCTCTTGCCTAGACCTGTCGCTGTAGAATGGAGAACTTCCTCTGGCTGAACAACATAGGAAGGATGCCTTTTCTGCTGCTGCTTAGACGGCCAAGTGGCCAGCTCCTACAGTTCCCAGGATGTTTCGCAATACAGAGCAACAGACAGCTCTCAGATACTGTCAGCAGGCCTAAGGCAGTCAGCATGTTGATGGACCTCAGAGACTTCGTTTGAGGATCCTCACTGCAGCCTAGTATTTCTCTGATTTTGGTGAATTTCTCTATTATTTTTTTAAATTTCTACAGACTAACTAGTTGTCGTTGTCCATTCTCATTAAGATCATTGCTCAAGTGCAGTGTCCAATACACTGGCTAGGGTACGCTTAGAATAATGAAAGAGACTCCACATCACCACTGTCACCTCAAGCCACTTAGCATTCCACCTTCAGGGAGACATGGTACTGTCCTAAGCAGCCTGGTGACTCCTGCCCTCTTGTAGCCTGCACTCAAAGCCTTGTGGGCCTGGACAAGGAGATTCTTTTCTACTACAGAAACATCAAGGGAACTGCTAACTTCTCAGTCACTTACCTTTCCTGCCTTGATCCAACTGACTCAAGGGAATAAAAACTTCCCACTACCCAGATCAAAATAGGCCCACGTATCTGTGTACATTCTCTTCTGCCCTATTAGATACAAACAGCTAAGGAGAGGAGGGCATGTATGGTGGGCCAACCATGCTGTACCAAGATTCCAAGACCCAAGATCAAGAACAAAACCACAGGGCTGGTGGGATGGCTCAACAGGTAAAGACACCTGCTGCAGAGTCCAATAATTTGAGTTTGATACCCAGGACTCACATGCTGCAAGGAAAGAAACAACTCTCCCAAGCTGTCTTCTGACTTCCTCTAATTTGAACTGTGGTGCGTGCACGCATGCATGCACATGCATACAAATAAAAAACAAAACTATAAAAATAAAAGGAATTCTATGTCATGCCTAAGGCATGAACATTTACTTGCAGGGGCTACTATCAAGCCTGTCTGGAACTTGGCTCAAATCCCACCTGCTTTTATACTCCCTACACCCCAGGAGTGATCCTGCAATAAGCTCCCATAGCATTTCTGTGTTTGAGAAACACATCATGAAAAACAGTGGCAAATGCTTTTCACCTCATTAGCAAAAGCATGTATGCATTGGTTCTGGAACCCACCCTAGAAGCAGCACAATGGAAGAACCATGGGAGAACTGGCCAGGCATCACCTTCTGCAAGTCCATGGATGGTGACTTTTCAGAGTGGCTAGTTCAAGCGACCCCTTCTATCCCAGCATCCCGTAGCACTGCTCCTTTGGGCCATCGGCACTCACCTTGTACAGCTCCACACGATGGTCGCCTCCTCTGCAGCACAAAAGGGAAGGAAACAGAAGTGGTGTTAGTGCCCCTGCTCAACGTAAGGCACAAGATTGCCCTCAAGAGTCTGGATGTCAGAGCTAGAGAGATGGTTCCGTAGTAAAGAATGCTTACTGCTCTTGCAGAGGACCTGGGTTGTTCCCAATACCCACATTAGGCAGCTTACAACTGTTTGTAACTAGAGTTCCAAGGGATCGGATGCCCTCTGCCATCTGCCAACAGTGAGCACCTGCATGCACATAGTGCACATAAACTCATGCAGACACACATACATATATATTTTTAAAATTTTAAATCTGAGATCCCAAACACCATTTCAAAGAAGGATCTATGGTAGACACATGACTCTTTGGATCCCCCTAAGTGGTATCAAACTTCTCTCCAACATCTTAGGGATATTTTTTAATTCTCGTGTGTTAAGTTTTCAGTGGGAATGCACACTTACTGCCCAGATTCAAGAAAACACCCCGCCTGCCTGTGCCACTCAGCCCTCCCCAGCTTTCTAGGTCAGGGCTACCTATGTGTATGGAAGTTGTGTCTCAAGGAATTTGTCCATGTACCTTCCTATTTCAACCCTCATTTCCTATCTAGACCCCCAATCACGGGAGCTCCTTTCTGCCTGCTGCTTCATCAGGCTACACTGATATCTCTGCACATACATGTGCCATACACATATATGGCATATACCTAGACACAGGTGAGCGAGCCCTGGACCCAGCTGCTGGCCCTTCATCAGGAGGCCCTTGCCTCTCATCATAGTGTATGGAATGGTTAGTTCCCTAGCAGACAAGAGTCTTATCAAGCATGTCTTATTCCTTTCTTCATCCTTCAAACTTATTTTTCTTTTATAATGAGCACTGAGGCCATTGCAGGTATATGGTGAGTGGGAATGCCATTGCAGGGACACATGAATGCGCTAGAGGAGAGAAACCAATACGTTGCAGCACAAAAATGAAATGTGTTCAAGACCAGAAGGAAATCCTACCAGGTGTTTTTAGTTATCTTTGGAAGATAGCTTTCCTAAAACCCCCAAATTCCCTCCACTGACTGAAAAAAGAAAGTGGGACTGAGAGCTCAGAAAGTTACACCTTTGGGAGACTTCAATGCTCTGATTGTTGAGACTGAAGGGACCCTGCTTGGGGAGGGAGGGATAGCTAAAGAAGAGTCTCAGAGGTGAGCCAAAGCCTTTGAGAAATGAGGGTGTAGGAAGAACTAGACAGAATGCAGGCACTATAGGCAGTCTCTGGGAGTAGGAAGGCACATAAATCATTGAATGTCACCATATTTCCTTCAGACATAGTTACAGAAAAGCTTTGTCCTTTTCATTTAACACATGACTACCAGAAACATGTGTCACAGGCAACTATATTTTTTTCATTTATGGAAGTATGCAACAAGAGCTGTTTATAGCTCCTTGGTCTTTAAAAAGCAGAAGAGAAACCTATTGCAGCTTGTCCCCAACAAAGCAGACTGTAAACTGTGCAGAGCATGGGTGAGTCAGTACCCAAACACTCTGCTCTTGGCACAGAGACCAACCTCGTGGGCTGTGCTTCTGGGTTCTTTCTACAATGCCCTCTGCATTGCTGCATAGCACATAACTACCCAGGACTGCCTTCCCCACAAGAAAGACCCATACATTGTTCTCCTTGCTGTTTCTACCTATAAAAAGTTTACCCCGCAGCTACCTTCACATTGCCCTGCTGGTGAAGTGCCTGCCTCCCTTCTGGCTCCTTCAGATTCTCTCTCATAGGCAACCCAAAGAAGCATAGAAAAAGGGACCCTAGAATTTTCAAACAATGCTTTCTTAGAAAAATGTACCTCCCCACCTCCTCTGCCCCTTTTGAACAACATGCTGTGGTGTAAAAAAAACGCATGAGATTTTTAGGTGGGAGAGCAAATCCAGCCTAAGCCAGCCTGAAGTCCAAGGCATCAAATGCACTCATGAGAAGCATCTGGATAAACCAGAAAGGCCCAAATGCACAAAGTGTGTACTTTATCAACGGCCCATTAGGACACCCTGCCATTGCTTGTGTCAAAACTGCTAGCAGACAGCTTACCCACACAGGCAGTCCAAGACATGCCCGTGCATGCTCAGCCTTTAGCTTCCCCTCTGGCCACTTTTAAATACTGTTTCTCTTTTAGAGATGGGAAAGGAAGAAGAAAAGGAGGAGGAGGAGAAGTGTCGTGCCTCTTCCTACAGCTGTGTGGCCCTAGTCTACACCCTGGGGCTCTCTCACTGCTAAGACAGACTTGTTTGCCACTCTTCAGAACAGGGGTGACAAACACAGAAAGGTGAAAGGGAGCCAACATTTTCCTCAAGGTGTTCTGAGGCCACCAACAAGGGTCATCACCACCCCTTCTTTGAATGACTACCACTTCCTTAAAGAGAAGCCCTGCTTCCTAAATCACACATTAGCAGACACAGTGCCCTTTGATCCAAAGCAGGAGGAAGGAACACCCTATGGCTGGAGGAGCTCAGTCTCTCTGGCAGAGGCACATCCCCCTCCACCTGATTCAAATTCAACTTCCAAAGTTGTCTGATGCTCTGCACTATCTCCCAGGGGCCTCTGGGTAGAGACCCATTGGTCCTCAGCACATTGGGGTGTCTCTACATTTTCCCAGCTCCAAAAGAATTTTATCTTCCTTTGTTCTGGAAAAGTTTCTCTTGCATGCAGCAGGTCAGTAAACCTGACTGTGTAGACCACAGGCCCACTTCAGATAGTCTAAGTTAAAACATTTCCAGCCTAAGAAGGAGCCAGGTGCTGCACAGCGGTCACACCACATGTGTGGGCTTACCTGGTGCCTGCATTTCCATGCAGGTATAGAATGATGGGGTGGTTAGAAGCCAAAGCATCCTCATACCACATCTGGTCCTTCCCTTGGGCATTTTTCCACCAGATGGAGGGGATGGTGTGCCTAGAGACAGAGTAGAGAAGGACGCAAAGTCAGATGCCCCTTTGGCATAGACAGTAGCACTTATATGAAGGTCTGTGGAAACAAAGCAGCAGGGCTCCTATCTACATACAAGTGGACAAGCAGGTGGGTAGCATATTATCTTATCCTTCAAATAAGTAACTAGAACTGTAAGCTGCAAGGTCACTGCTGATAGCCTTAGAGAGAGCAAAATAACCTCTTGTTGGTCAAACAGCTTGTTCTGGTGGCCTTCATCTAGAGAGGAGAGAAATATATCCTGCATTAACTAGAACTTCCTAGGTAGAACCTTCCTGCATTCTAGAGCCACAAATACATGGGCAAATGCATCATCTGCCAGGCTGACCCAGGATCTTAGATAATGTTATTCTATTTGTCCAAATTCTCCTTCAGAGATAATACAAAGAACAAAATGAATACTGATAATCACTGGGTAGGGTCTAAATTGATATCTACTTTTCCTCTAAAAATCTTAGTCAAATTCATTCTAGACACCAATGACATAAATCTTTAAAAAAATCAAGCAGCCAAGTTTGTTCTCTCTCTCGCCCCCTTTTATCTTCCCTGCACCCATATTTCCCCAGCTTCTCTATCTCAGTTTTTTCAAGATAGGGTTTCCCTGTGTAGCCTGGCTGTCCTCGAACTCAGAGATCTGCCTTCCTCTGCCTCCCAAATGCTGAGACTAAAGGTGTGCACCACCACTACCTGGCTATTTTCTCATTTATGCATCTCTCTAGTTTATTCATGAGGATCATGTTTTTGTGTTTCTAGCCACTATAATTATCACTCTCATACAATCACAATACCAGATACTTGAGAGGCTGAGCAGGAAGATTGCTAGATTCTAGGAGTTTTCAGCCAGCTTAGGCAATATATAGCATTGATGGAGTAGTGGGGAAAAGATGGCAGCCTATTTTAGACATCTGGAGCTGATATTCTTCTGATAGAAGCCAGACTACCTCATTTCGGATCTCTTGGCAGAGATCCAGTGTACACACCTCCAACATGTCAGCAGAGGGCAGCTGACACTGAGCTGGTAGCTAAGAATGGTGCTTGGGTTGCACTCAGGCCTTTGCAGAAGCTGGGAGGGGGGGATCTGAAAAGACATAGTGAGGGCAGTTGAGAGTGGAGTCTGTTGCTTCTCAAGGCCCAAGGTTATGGAATGGTCTAGGTGGACAGGCAGCAGCAGCAGCAGCTGCTGTCTACTACCTCGAGATTTGCATGGCCATCACTCTAACTCTTGTGGGAACTTAACAATGTACAAAGGGGCTGTCAATGCTTTCTGCCTAAATCCCACCATTATACTCCTCTTGCATAGGACAGAACCTTGATCCTGGTTAAGGGGCCAATCATTCTACCCTCCCACAGCTCTGGACAAAGCAGGTCAGATTCTTCAAAGTCCCAAAAGCACACACGGGTCAGCTACTGCTCAATTAAATAAAAAAAGAAAATGACAAAAAGACTCTACTACTCCCAGTGTCCTCTGCTGAGAACAAGAGCCTCCCTTCTTGTTCTCCCTTCTTTACCACAGACTGTCAATGGAAGCATCTGAAGGTCCCTCGTCCACACTGGCAGCCTACTCACTGGGTTCATTTACAAACATTTCACATACATGGTGGGTCTCTAAGGCCGCAGAAAGAGACTTTATGGAACTGAGAAACAGGCCCGCCTAAGATAAAGGGGCAGTTATTCAGAGCTGCTTCTGAGAGAAAAAAGAAATGCTGATGCAGTTCTGGTCAATTTTGACCCAGTTGTTTAGGGATCATCACTTATACAAAAAGCCACTAAAATATATCCCAAGGAAACCACAGAGAAGTCACAGGGCTTATGTCCAGTGTAAATTTATGGAGAAAAGTAGACATCCCTCCTACAGGCAGTAGGCATTCACCTCTCTGAAGAGGTACACTCAAGTCTGTATTTCTGATTGTGTGCTTACATATTCCTTTTTTCTCTAGACTGTTTGGTTAAAAAAAAAAACAACTTGGAACTAAGACTCTAAAAACAATGTGGTTACAAAGCCTTTGCTGTTTCAAGGACCTCAGGAGAGAGTTTGGTGCCATCTCACTCTGCACCACTGAGTTCTTCCCTTGGTCTTAAGGACAGATGAAGACAAAAACAAGCCCAGCACCACAAGCCTGCTGTCCCAGACACCACCTGACCTGAGCAGGACAGTACCCCGAGCCGATCAGAACAGCACCCTGAGACTGGTGTCCACAGACCACCCAAGCTGAGCAGGGCCCTCATAGCTTCCTAAAGAGGCCAGAGAAGCTTGTGCCTCTACCCTGCGGCTTGGCTGTAGGCACTTACCAGACTCCAATAGTCACATCATCCTCTGGCTGGAGGTAGTAATTGCAGGTATGATTCAAACCTTGATCCTGTGGTTTTTTCAAGTCAATGAAATAGGGGACCCTCACTGTAGGGGACAAAGAGATGAAGTCTGCGTTAATGGGTTAATACATGTCCACCTTTGTATTAACATGCAGTCTTGAGCACACACCACACACACACACCGCTGCAATACATAACCACTACCCCCCACACATACACAGAGACACACACGTTGACAAGCACACACCCCATCCCCACAGCATAGGAGAAACTCTGAAAAGGCACACTTTTTTTCTATCAGGATTTTGCCACACGAGAGGCACACTTCAGGGAGGAGGTAAAGCTAAAACCTGAAATACAGCTCGAAAACACTGGAGTAAGGGCACAGCCTGAGTGGAGCTCAAGGGGAAGATGGAAGCAAGGGAAAGGAGAATCTTTAACAAGATAAGCGGGCACAAGACAGGGGAGACACAGAGGGGACAAGATCCTGCAGAAGGGCTCACCTAAGCCACAGCTGAAGGCTGAGGTCAGGGTGGCTGGGGGACACTGGAAAGGGGCAATGGATAAGAAGACAGGTACAAGAGGGAAGGAGGCACAGAGGTTCTCAAGTCTCTGTGACATCACTTAACCCGGAAAAGACATCAAAATGAATGAATACAAAACTCATCCACAGTGAACTCAAGGCTACTATGCAGAATCTTACAGTATAGTCATCTCCCAGTAGGGCCCCAACTGGATAAACTGGGATGCCAAACTATGGAAGATCATGGACACATCCGCTATGGGAAATGTGCAGGACAGGGCAGATAAGAGAGACACTGCCCTACTGTCACTGCAGACACAAGCTAAGGACATCAACAACTGTGACCACACCATGTGTGGCTGGGAGGGAGATGCAGAGAGACACAGGCCAAGTGTGAATGTGCAGAAGGACTTTTAAATATTTTTTCCTTACATATCACTATACTTTACTGCAATGGCAAACATCTTTTGAAGAAAACTTTAATGGAAATATGAAAAACTTAAACGAATAAACCAAAAACATAAGCCCCAAGGTGTAATTTACCCTTGCCATGGGGGAGGAGCGACAAAGAGCAGGATGGTCCTGAGTTCTAGGTCATCACAAGCTCTAGAAGGAATCCATTCATAGCTTTCTGGGGGGAGATGAAGGGGGAGTTTCAAGACTAACTTCACATATCATCTGGCAAGTCTAACTCACTTCCTGAAATGCCTCTTGGCCTCAATGAACACTTGCTGAATAAATGAACCATCGAACTCATGAGGACACAGGATGCATGTGCTCCTTCTCCAGAAATTCCTCTGAGCATCTCCCCCAGTTCACATTGGGAGAGGAATTCCTCACATCATTATCTTCCTAATCCACATCTCCCTGAAGCAGGCTGAAGTTTTAAATCTCTTCTTGAGTTTCTGTTAAATGCTGAATAACATCTTCCCCCCCCAAACTCCTAGAACCCAAGACTCTGACCTTGCTTAGAAACCAGGTCTTTCCAGAGTAACAAAGCTTAACTGAGGTTTCCAGAGAAACCTCTAACCCATCATGTCTAACAGACTTCTAAAAGGGGAGATCACATATAGATTGTGCATAGATGGGTTGAGGTTTCTACAAGCCAAGCCATATTAAAGACTGCAGGCCACTGGCAACTGGTAAAACACGCAGGAGGTGGTACAGTGCTTGCCCACTATGCACAAGGCCCTGGAGTTCCATCCCTAGTACAGAATGAAGGGAGGCAGGAAAAGGAGGAGAGGGAGAAAGGATGGACTCTATCCAGGTGCCTCAGAGGGTGCCAACACTTTGATCTTAGATTTTTGGCCACTGAGACTGTGAGACAGCATTTTTGTCTTAAGCCACCCAATCTGAAGACCTGTCAGGAAAATGGACAGTCATAGTAAAGCATTCAGATTTTATTGTTACAGTGGTGTTACTGGAGACTTGCAAGTTGTCTGGCATGGAAGCAATAGAAATGAAACGAAGCAAGGAATGCATGCAAGGCTTTAGGGGGGCTCCAGCTTACAAGTAGAATGGAGCCAGCTCTGGTTGCTCTCTGAACAAGGGGAGAAGCAGGCCTTTACTGGCTGGCCTGAAGGTAGAGCAGAGGCTGTTCTATACACTAGAGCTGCTGGAAATATTCGGGGGCTGAAGAGCAGCTCCACGGAACATCAGCAGGTCTGCATGAGGACTGAACAGAACCTGACCTGAGGGCAATGGCAAGCACAGAAAGGAAGATAGAAATGCCAGGTCTTTTGTCCTGTTACTTAAGTTTTCCAGTGGTAACAGTGGGGCCCATGGGGGCTTCAACTAGAAAGAAGTCTACTTCCTGTGCTGTACAAGTCACTCCCAAGCTTCCCTCTATGACCTTACCACACTGGAACTTGAAAGCTGCAGCCTCATTTGCAGGTGAAATTAAGATGGGATAAAAGAAAAAAAAGAATCAACCAGGCAGTGGTGGCTCACACTTTTAATCCAAGCACTCAGGGGTCAGAGACAGGTGATCTCTGTGAGTTCGAGGCCAGCCTGGTCTATGAAAGTGAGTTCTAGGACAGCTAGGACTGTAACACAGAGAAACCTTGTTTTGAAAAACAAAAATAAACAAAAAAACTGAAAAGAGAAAAAAATTAAAGGGATAAGAGCAGGAAGAAGAGCCTGTCACTGACACCCAGTGTGCCTCTGTGACTGAAGGGGCCACTGAAGTCAAAATTCAACATAACTGATGGGGCCAAAACTGCCCACAGAGATAGGTGTCTTCCTGAACCTCCAGATGCCATCTCAGACAGGATGTTAAGAAAAGCAAATGAACTGTGCTTACATAGGACTCCATCTCTTCATTAAATCTAAACAATGCACATCAGGCCTTTTTTTTTTTTTGCATTTGAGCTTTGCTTAGTTTTTGAACCTTGTTTTAAGTTACATCCTTTGACGAATGGAACCTAGAAAGTAACGGGATTATACGCAGCCATTGTAAAAACACTTAAGTAGGGCTGGAGAGATGGCTCAGAGGTTAAGAGTATTGCCTGATCTTCCAAAGGTCCTGAGTTCAATTCTCAGCAACCACATGGTGGC
>LOEQ01001834.1:14641-29263 GCA_001685075.1 Bramus lutescens
ATGAATACAATTTGTGTGTTGTTATTTCGAGTGTAAAGCTAGCCGTGCAGGAGCCGGGCAGAACGAAAAGCAGGCCTGCCCGCCGCTCCTTTTACAATTGTATGATTTTTTATCTTACTGAATTTTTAAAAGTTGACATATGATTTCCACATCACAATGATTAAGCTTGAGTTATTTTCTCTAATGCTTGGTAGCGGGCCCAGTTGTTCCCTCAGTGAAACCCACACACTCCTGTGCTGATATTTCTAAGTGTGACAATCAGAAGCCTTTTGAATGAAGCTGATAGCTCTTCATGGTGTGGGTGGCCCTCACCAATAGCACGTGAAGGCCTTAAGAGCAAAGACAGCTTCCTCCCCATGCCCAAGAACAACAGCAACAGAGACTCTGCATCCTTTAAGACTGAACCCTGCCAGGGGCTCATGTCTTGCTTAAGCACCTTATAAAGTTTGAACTTAAGACTGTGACATGGAATCTTCTCCAAATTCCCAGACTGCTCCATTGAGCTTGAACGTGTCAATCCCAACAACTGTGTAAGTCATTCTTAGAATAAATTTCTGTCACCCTCCCCTTCATCTCACTCCTCACTCTGTCTGTCCCATTTTACCTCTTTGTCTGTCTGTGGACACAGCCCATAACAATCTAACCCACCCTCAGATGATTAAAAACAAACAAGCAAACATGGAATCATAAAGCTTGAAGACAGAAGGAAGAAAATACCCAGGACCAATGGCCACAAGCTCCTAACATTCCATGAGGACAGTTTCTGATGAAAACCCACACATGGAAGTCCTTGAGGGAGACCCTAAGTGGGGACTCATGAAGCTGCTCAGTGACCCAAGCATATGTGTGCATCAGTAGACGCTGACCTGCTCAGGCTGGTGCATGGCACACTGCCTGCCTCCTCCTCCCTGCTCAGTGTCTTTGAGAATAAACAGACAAATGAGCGAAGATGAGGGTTGGAAGTCTCCTGGTCTCTCAGTGCCCTCATAACCTAGCTGGATGAAGCCATGGTCTGGCTTACATAAATTCATTTTCCTCCCCGGTAGTCCTCTCCTTCCCAGAATCCCTGACTCCCAGGAGTTCCTATTAGAAATGCAGGCCCTCCCAGCCATGATGTGAAACTGTTGGTTAGCACACTCAGGGGACTCCTGTCCAGGCCTCTCTGTATGGAAGTCTAAATACCACCTGCTTCTGAGTTCACCACTTGTTGGCTGAGCTGGTCCAGACCTACATTTACCACAATCTCAGGCAACTACTGTACATTGAGGGGCCTAATAGTTTGGGTCCTGCAGAGTGTTCCTCTCTGAAGCTAGACTATGTCACTGAAGTCAGCCTTGGCATGATAAAAGGACAAATCTATCATATCCTTGGTAGATAGATTCTCATTATAGGTACTGACAGAGGCATTTGGAAATATAATGTAATATATAATAATGATTATAGTAGCATCATTTACCTCAGCTAAAAGGTAGAAGAAAGTAGATGTCACTCACAGGTGCATGGAAGACAAAATGTGTTGCCTACGTGACATGGTACAGCATCCAGCTCCCCAAAAGAAGGAGAGACACACTGACCCTGGAAGGTGTTGTGCTAAGTGAAATAAGCCAGTAGTGAAAAGGACAAGAGCTGGGTTATTCCCCTGGTAGGAGGCTCTTAGAGCATTGAACTAGAAGCCGAAGGCAATGTGGAAGTTGACAGGGAGCGGGGCAGAGGGGATGGTAGTGCTCTTTAGGGGGGGATGAAGTTTGACTCTTCCAAGATTGAGAGAGTCCTGGAGATGGTTCCATCACCATAGGAACATAATTAACAGTACTGAACCTGGAGTGCTGAAGATCATAACTCGTTCATATTTTACCACAGTTATAAGGAAAAGAATTTTTAAAAGAAAGTGAGCGGTAATAATGCTAACAGTGGCTCTCCCTTATTGTGTGTTTACTAGGAGCAGTCATTTGGGAAACACCTCTGAATTAATTTTATGATTTAAATATTCTATGCGCTCAAGCTTCTGATGCGTTGTGAAGGGCCAAAGCAGTTCAATAACTTGGCCAACGTATGTAGCTCCCTAGCAGCTGGGCTTATCCTCATGTCGAGGTCTGCATGAAATCTATGGGTACCTAGCTACTTTTAATAAAAAAGAAAGACTTCAGAGAAATACCCTAGCTAGAGCTAGGGTTTTGGGGGGAGCAGGGAACTTTCCTTGGACACAAAATTTGAGGGGCACCAGAGAACTTGATAATTATGACAAACAATATAATCATGTTCTATTAAGAAACCACAAAAATCCAGGATGAACAAAATTCTGAATAAAGGTAGGACTGTTGGACAAGGGAGGGGCCATGCACAGAGTGGAGCCCATGAAAGAGTCACTGGTAACTCTTCAGACCACATTGTAGCGTTGATTGAGCAATAAGGCATACCTCTGTAACATGATAAGATGTTTATAATATCTCAAAGTTGCAGAAGTGAAAAGGTGAAGAACCCCAGGAACTCCTGGAGGGAAACATTGAGCACAACACTGAGGAAGTCTGTCTGAAGGAGCTCACATTTAGGAAATCTTGGCACAGCATCCAGGAGGCTTAACTTCTAGAGAGATTTATGCCAATGATTGCAGAGCCTAAAGCTCTTGTTCATAGGTAATGTTCTTTGTATTAAGACGACACTAATCAGCCTCCTGAGAGGCCTTGGAATGCGCAAACATCACCCACCAAGACTGCCACTTCCGTGAGAAGGGAGCCAGTCTCCCCGCCTCTGAGTTACCTTCGACATAAGTATGATGTCTGCTCTGTTGGCATCACAGAGTTCTGGGAGACTCCGAGGAGATAAGGGTTGTGAAAGTCCTTTATAAGATGTGTTCATCCGCAGTGAGCCATTGTTACTTTGTGGTGGATTCTGGTTGTTGTTGTTTTGAAAGAGTAGAGAAGCAACGTTAATGTCCTCCTTATAGACTGTGCCATGCAGGACTTTACTGTGGGTGGTTACGTTTGTGTGGCCGGCTAGCGGGTGTGACTGCCTCATGGCCTTTCCTGGTCCATGTGTTCTTGAGTTCCACACACAATAGGCAACATACTGATGCAACCTTGGGCTAAGACTATGATGCTGGGAGTTGGCAGGAGGTTCCAGCTGTTAGGGGCATTGCAGAGGAGACTGTCATCTCAGAATACAGAGATGACAAATGTGGGAGACAAGAGTTGGCTTTACAAGTTGAATGACCAAGTAACGAAAACATTCTTGGCTGGGTCTGACTCTTGGTTGAGATTAAACTGGTTCTGGGTACCTGGAAAGTAGTGGACCAGCTGGCCAGAGCTGGACATCACCAGGAAGATGGGCAGTCCTTGATGATCAACTCGGAGGTGTGTTCATTCGCTCCCATGAACAGAAACAGAGCATCTTTTAGGGACAGTTGGCAGGATCTTTACTACGATGTACGGTATCTCTCCTAACATGTCAAAGCACTTGCAGTAATTATAAACGAGCGTGTTTTTGACAAAACAAGACATCAAAGAGGCTACTCATACACTCTAAGCTCCCGGAACTTGTTTTCAAAAGCTCGATTTGATCAAAGTGTTAGGAAACCATCCTTGTGTTGGAGGAACAACAGGGAGCCATCTTTCAGAGACAACCCCGTGACCTTGGACACTGAGCCACGCGATACAATCTTGAGTGGTATTACAATCTGGCTTTGGAAGCACTTGGCAGGGAAATGGTGTTTTGTTTTCATTTGATCTGTTATGCCGTGCATCTGATTCCCCTCGGCTGTAAAGTAGAGCTTTAGATTTGGTGGGCCCCACCCAGATTTCAACACTGACCAAGCTTTTGTATTAAGGTCAGAGTGGGAGATAGTTTGTACAAATAATTCATGCCCTTCGATTGTTCTAGGAATGAAAGTGTGTGTGCATGCACGTGTGTGTGTGTGTGTGTGTGTGTGTACTCTCAAGTGCGTGTGCCCACAGGCATGGGTCTCTTAGACTTCAATTTCTCACTACATTAATCTGATCATTAAAGGGGTGGCATTTCTATAGGATTCTATCAAGTTGTTGGTTAAAAAAACAAAAGTAATCTTTAGCTTTCTTTGCAGGAGTGACAGGACAGAGACACCACACCTACAGATGGATATGGTGAACAATTAGTGGTCACATTCCTCTTCCAGCCCTTCCCATAAGAACCACCTGTTTCCTTAATTATGTTGGCTGGGCCTGGTCCTGTGCGTTAGGTAAGGTGGGCTTGGCACTCCCATTAGGATAGAAGGGCCTCACAGTGCCTCTTCTAGGATTTCATTTGTGTGGGATACCTTTGCAGAGAGGGGCCTTAAAGAGGCCATCCACAGTCGAGGACAAAAGATATCGAGAATGAAACAGTGGAGGGGTCTGAGAAGAAAGTTCCGTGGAGATGGGAGGGGCTCAGAGAAGAGAAGAAGGTCCCGTGCTTGTGACCAAAACTAGCCTTGGCTAGTGGGACAAAGTACCGGGGGTACCACATAAGAAATCTCGGAGCTCTTGGTGAATTCTCAGCCTTCAGGTTCCCATAAGGCAGTAGTTGGCTCTAGCCTTAGTCTCTTTCTTCCCACCTTCCTCAGTTGATTGGGAAAAGTTTCATAATAATCATAGTTAGTAGCTTTTCATAAGAAGGAGGAACAATCTATTGTAAAGTTGGCCACTTTCCAGGTTTGTCTTTTAGACACAATCAGCTCATTTTTTGGCCTGTCAGTGTTAAGGTTATTTTGACTAGGAGGGATATGAATCAATACTGTTCTAGCAAAACCCAAACAATTCACTGTGATCCTGTCTTAATCACAAGGGCAGAACACAGAAGAAGACCGCTTCTCCCCCTGTCAGAACGGCTTTGTTTTGATGAGTGGTTTATATGAATGGAATGATTCAATTGAGCTTGTACCGGAAGCTGTGAGCTCAGTCCTATCACTGGAGCTCATTGTTCCAAACATACCATTGTTAAAGTTTTATCCACATGTAATGCAATTTTTATGTTCTTTTGTCCTGGTTTACTTTTGTTTACTTCTGTTGAAGGGTCAAGGACATTGAACGGGGGTCAATGTACTAGTCATATCCTTTGTCACGAGCACAGTGTGCCTGGCTCCGTCAGGTGAGAGGCAGACTGTGTGGGCCGGCCCAGGAAACAGCATACTTCCTACATTTATGACAAGTGTATCTTTAGGGGTGCCAGAGAGAGGTAGAGCAATGTGGACCAGATATCTGTCTGAGGAGGGGAGCTGAATCTGTTACTTGGATCTCATCACCGTGACCAAGATTCCCGACCAGCAGAAACCTGAGGAAGAGTTTATGTTGGTTTCCAGTTTGAGGGACACAGTCCATCACGGCAAGGAAAACATGGCTGCAGAAGCTTGGAGCATTTGGCCTCTTTTCACCCACAGTTGGGAAGACAGGAGCAACAAGTTCTGGTGCTTAGTGTACTTCCTCCTTTGTACACAGTCTAGGACAGCAGCCCGCTGGAATGCTGGTACTATCACTGAGGGTGGTTCTTCCTACCAAAGTCTGTAACCATGGTGATTCTAGATGCTGTCAAGTTGGCAATCAAGATGAACCCCCATTGAAGGCTCTGCCTCTCCACCTTGTTCTCAATGGCTCTCGCGTCTCTTGAGAGCTATCTAATTCACAACAGGTGGGTCACACAAAGTCATCTCTCACGATCCATGGTGGATTGGGTCCCTGGCCTCTGCATATATTAAGATCACAGATGCTCAAGCCTTTCATGTAAAATGACCAAGTGTGTACATATAACCTATTACCATCCTGCTGCGTACGTTAAATCACTACTTGATTACTTACATGTAGTTCCTGGCTTGTATAGATGCCTCATAAGTGGAATTCTATGCTGTTGAAGAACAATAACGCTAGTCATGTTTCTCCACAATGAGTTGAGCCCAGGACACTTGTGCCCTTAACTTCAAAACCAGCTTCAGAAATTCATGGCTGGCTTTTCTATGGCAAGCAGGATTGATGAGGGAGAAGCTGCTACTGTAACACAGGCAGTGTCTGAGGGTGTGTGTGTGTGTGTGTGTGTGTGTGCACGCGTATATGCTCAGAGCATGACATACCTACCCTCATACGGAGTGGATCTCAGGGATGGTGAATGCCACTCAGGGCCTCCAGAACACTGGAGGGCCTGGCTTCAGGGTTGGAACTCAGCACTGTTGACTTAGGAGGAAGTGTTAGTTTGAGTTGTCATTCATCCGTCCCTTCTGCTTGGTGTGAGCATGCTCTCTGAATGCTGTTGGGAGGATGCCAGGACTTGCTGGTGTTTGGGGCCGACAGGCTAGATGCAGAGGGAGACGGTTAACCTGACGCTAACTAACCTGTGACGTAAGGTCTTCAGCTGTCCTCCGGCTGAACCTTGGCGTTCTGGGAGCAACACCAGCAGACCGTCCATATCAGTTGACTGACAATACAGCTCAAACTCCTTTTATTTTCTGTTCAATTGAAGAGGAAATTCTAGGTTGCGGGGGTGGGTGTGCGTCAGCTCCTTAGAAGTGAGCCAAAACTTGTAATATTGAAAATAATATTAATTAATTTTTGATTGTATATGCGTGTGTATGTGTGTGTGTGGTGTGTATGTATATATGTGCTTGTGTGTGGTATATGTGTATGACATGTGTGTATGTATGTGTGTATGTATATGTGTGTGTGTGTGCGCGCGTGTGTGAAGATATCGTGCAGGAGTTAATCTTTTCCTTCTCCCATTTCCATCTCAAGGGGATTGAACTCAGGTCATCAAGCTTGATGACAAGCACTTTTACGCACTGAGCCAACTTAGCAGCCCAAATAGTACAAAAAGGAACCAATCTGGAAGAGAAAAATATGTTGACGTGTAGTTCATATGGAGTTACCGAAGTCACGTAAATGGCCAAGGCCAGGGTCGTTGTTAGCAAGGCACACACTGACTAAACAGACACAGGGAGCCTGAGGCTCTGCCAAGCACAGGACCGAGATGACAATCCTTGCTCTTTAAAAGGCCACCGGCACTGCTGACCAAACACATGAGCAAACTTCCACCAGCTGGTCAGTGCACCTTCCTGTCTCTGTCCCTCAGCTTTCGGACAGCCCTTGACCCGACTGATGGACAGGTTAATGCAGCCACAGCCATGCAGAATTCCTGTGGAGCATGGAGACACACAAACTTGTTGATTGCGTTTTAATTATTAAAGCAAAGCTTTACTGATGACTGACGCCCACAGTTGGATTTCCAAGGCAGACCCCAGGGGCCTTTTTTAGTTCTTCTATTCAGCCTTCCAGAAAAGTGTCCATTGGGACTCGATTGTTTAAGCTTTTACCTGTCGTTTGTACTGATAGAGCCACACCGAGGAATCTCTTGTATACAGATGGAATCACACAGAGGAATCTGTTGTATACAGATGGAGCCACACCAAGGTATCTCTTGTATGCAAATGGAATCACATCAGGCATCTCTTGTATACAGTTGGAACCACACTGAGGCATCTCTTGTGTGCAGATGGAATTACACAGGGGTTTATCCTTGTTTGGCATTATATGTTCAAGGTTCTGTGTTCGAGGTTCATGTTCATTTACCCTGTTGCATGGCATGCAGATTGCCTGTCCTCATTGCTGTGTAGGTTTTTATTCAGTGACTGTGCTATGCATTTATGCAGTATGAGGATGTTCCTATTCTGGTGGCTTCTGCTCTTGCTAATCTAAGGTTGCAGCTGTGGGTGTTCCTGTTCGTTGCACTTGGTGGCTGTTTGTCATGTTTTTGTTAGATCTTCTTTGGAATGCAGTTTCTGGGTATGAAGTGTGGCTCTGAAGGCATGGCAGGTGTCAGAGTGACCTGGAGGGTTTGTGACCACAATGCAGATAGCCAGGGCTCCCCTGAGGAGTTACTGATCAGCCTGTCCAAGGTGAAGGGGGGATCTGGGAGTTCATACTGTGAACATCTCCTATCTGCTATCTACACTCCTGGGTAATCTCGGGAGGTGTTTTTACCAGTTTATCCCCTCTCTGCTGGTAAGAGAGTGTCACTACATAGGACACCTTCCTTCCTTCAGTTATATTTTTATGGAGAAAAGTGTGCCTTTCTTGGTCACATTTTTCCTTATGACTAATAAAATTGAGCTCCTTTCTGAATATTATTGCTATTTTTATTTAATTTTTCTGTTAAGTTGTTCTGTTTTTTTTTCTTGTTGAGCTCTGGGAACTTTTTGTTATGGGTATCAGTTACTTGTTGAGGTATGTGCTACACACTTGATTTTCTATACTTTTGGTTATATTTTTATATAATTTAATTCTAGTCAATAAAATTCTGATATTTGATACAATGTATTATTATTTTTTGGTCCTAGGGTCAGAGGTGACTGTTATGGTTTTTGTCTCTTTAAGAGGCAAGCCACGCCTACTCCCAGCTACCCTGCCCTCCTCCCCAGTCATCTTGGATCTCTGTCTGTTCTTTTTCTTGGGGCCCCTCCCTGTCTCTCTTCTCTTCTTCTCTCTTCTCTCTCTCTCTCTCTCTCTCTCTNGAGATCTTGCATCAGCCTGGGCCTGCCATGCACCAGCTACCGGACTAGCTCTGCGGGCCTGCCAGGGATCTTTAAGCATTTTTAAAAGGGACTATGCTCAGGGCCTTGAAAATCTCCTGAAAGCATCTATATATTGACAGCTTAGTGCCTGCCTGCTGGGTCTATTGGGAAATGATGGGGTCTTTATGAGATGGGGCCTGATGGGAGGACGTTAGGTCATTGGGTAGGTGTTCTCAAAGCTGAGCTCCTGTTGCCTCCTTGTCTCTTTCCTCTCTGGTAACTACGGGGCGAGCCTCTTCCTCTGATGTGACTTACTTCAGGCCCAAAGTGAGAGGGCTAGCTGGCTGTGGATTGAGGCTCCTGAAGCTAAGGAATTAAGGGAAAGCTTTCTTCTTGTTAAGTTGATTTGTCTCAGATATTCGTTAGAGTAACAGAAACACAAGGGGTTGTGTCATTTATAAAAAAAAAGTCTGCCTCATGTAAGATGATAAAGATGGTATCTGTGTTTTTAGCTTCAGTTTCCTCTCCTGTATTTCAATTTGAAAATCACCTAGGATTAATTTTAGTTTTTAGTAGAGCTTGAGTAAGAGACTCTCACATGCTAAAGCAATAACCCTCAGGGCTTTATTAAAATTCACTTATTGTATTTAGTAATTTCAATGATCAAAGCCGCGCGTGAAATCATGGGCAGTTCTAGAGCACTTGGGCCTGAGACTCCTTGAACGTAGCAAGTGGCAGCGAACGCCTTCTACTTAGGAAAGACACACTCAGGTGAGCATGTAAGACATCTGTGGACACAGACACCTGTTTCATGTTGTGCCCAAACTCAGGTTCCCACAATAGTTTCTGTTTAATTTTGGATAAAGTGATTTGTCCCGAGGAATGCTGTGGGCCACTCTGTACTGTGGTTTTCCTGGAGACGATGTCTGGTCTCTGTCTAGCTACTGGAAGTCTGAGCCCTGCTGAGGGCTCTGCTTTCCGGGGATCAACTGTGAGTTTCTGTGGTGGTGTTTTTTTTTTTTTTCTTTCACCTGCAAAGCAGGTCTAGCCCTGGGCCGCTCCCCTACTTCCTGGAGGTTTAGGAACAAAGCACTCTATGTTCAAGGGAACATTTCAGCCTCCCTGTGATAGGCCATGATACACACCTCTGAAAACAGCTGGAAGACTCGAGTTAAGTTACCATTTGGTTATGCTGTTTCCCACAGCCCGTGTTCCTTGGCCAGTGACGTCTCTGCATAGCCGAGGATGTCTCTCAGTCGTCAGCAGTCAGATTGCCGTATGTATTTGCCTGGAAAAAAATAAAATATGACAGCAATTAGAACAGGGAGAAGGAAAAAATATTTAGGAAGTTTGAAAAATACAGACTCCAAGGCCTGTGGCTCCGTTTCCCAGTCTTTACTACTCACAGACAGGATGCTTCAAAAGGTAGGGTCTATGAGGGCCAGCACTTGGCTTACAAGCTGTGTGCCCCTTGGTCCCTTTCCCGGATGCAGAGCAGTGTTTACGACATGGCAGCTGTCGAGCTGGTGGTATTCCTGCATAGAGAACTGGAGAGTTCCAGGCACTGCTGGAGCTGGGCTGGCCAGCGGCTTCCATCTTCACTGTCTCTCACCGTTGGGCCTCTTGGAGGCGGTGCCTGGATATTCTCCGCTGAGCTGCTTCCTAACCCCAGATGATGCAGCACATTCAGCAGACACTCATTCGCACGCTGCTTTTTCCATCGAGCGTTGTGGCTACTGACAGACTGTTTACTTTGGAAAGGACAGCGAGGTTGCGATCATGAGTTTTAAAACATGAACATCTTGGAGAATTATAGAGGTTCCCTCCTGAAGTAACTGGCATCAGAAAACTTCAATATTATTTCCATAGACAGTGGCAATAAGCAGGGTACTCTCCCGTGATGTGATATTATCAATATAGCGAAAGGGGTCAACTTATACTTCAAAAGTAGAAAGATTTTCTCAGTGAAATATTAATCTTGCTCCATTCTTTTAAAATTCAGACCAATATGAGAGGCGATGAGAACAATAACAATAATTGGTCAACATAAACACTCCGTGTACTTCCAGGTGCTTTGCTAGTGACTAAACGTATCGCTCACTTAATCCGGAGATTTTCCCATGAAATAAGTTTTAGGAGAATTCAAAGGTGGGGAAAATGAGGCTGAGAGAAATTAGGTGACTGACGGAAAGCAGAGCAAGTGGAAGGACTGGGTATTCAGGCCTGTGTCTGATACTGAAGCCCTTGGCTCCATTACTGGATTAGGTATGGTGAGCTTTGGGTATGCAAGACTAAGCTAGTTAGCAAAGAGAACCTATAGTGGGAAGCTCATGCCCACAGCCATTCAGGAGAAGTCATTAAATGGAGCTTATCTTTGAAATGATCTCTGCTAGCGGTGAGAGCAAAGCTTCATTAGAAAGTCCTTCCATATACCATGCAAAATTGGAGTGAGCGAGCGCCGTGTGCTTGGTGCCTTACCTCGAGCTGGCCCTGAGCTGTTTTCTGATCTCACGGTCAGGATTCCTCAGTGCTCCACTGAGAAGGGAAACCGAAATGGATCGCAATAGAGTGTCTGATTGACATTCCTAACCTTCGTAACTCACTGGCTTCCCGAGAGACTGAATGATTTTGTCCAGCACGGGAAATCCATAGGGCGTGACCAGACAGGCAGCCTGGAAGGAAGACTTCCTTCCTTTTGCTAATTTTGGAATATTCTAGTTATTTTTCCTAGAATGTTGAAATTGATGTAAAATGGTTTTAGAAGCTATCCAGGGCAAATCTGTCTTTTGCCCACCCAGCTTGGCTGGAGCAATTGGAACATTAGATACTGTGTCCTGAGAAGCCTGAGAAGCACTGGGGACAGAGAGGGGGGCAGGGTGCTGCCATGAGCCCTCCCCTGGCCTCATCCGTACTGGTCCACAGCACACTGAGCTCCCCATCTTGGGCTGCTGTGGAGATTGTAACTGACAGCTGGAAACTCTTCACATAACGTTTCCATTTCTTCCCTTTTAGTAGTTGTACTAAGTGACGTAGAGAAAGAGCCAACATATTTAAAACATTACTGCAGGGGTGGAGGGACAGCTTGTGCTGGAGCGCTGGCCTAACGTGAGTGAGGCCCCTCTGTCAGACCTCCGAACTGCAAGATGAAACAGCAGAGCTTGCTATGCGGCATGTAAAGTCTCTTGCTTTTCACAACTTGGAGCGACCTGACAATAGGCATTCTGTGGACGGGTTTGAGGTGGTGACATGCCTCCAGGGACTCCTTGCACAGTGGCGGGCCACCTTGGCTTTTGGCAGAACCCTCATGTTCATGACACCTGAGCTGGCAAAGCTCTTGGCCCGTGTCCTGGTGAACACAGAGACATGGCCATTGAGAAGGTAAAACCTGATGAAAATGGGGAATGGGGGTAAGAGCGAACCCCACAATAATCTAAAACACAGGTGTCCACTCACAAGACAGCCGTCAACAAACCTACGTTCCCCTTGTGTTCACATCTCCACAGCCAGACTTGGAAGCTTCCTGAAGCCCGTGGAGAGGAGAGAGGCTGTCCTCAGGCCGAGGCTTCCAGGGCTCCCTGGGGATATCAGCGGTGGTTTCAGCGGGGTCTGAGCCAGCCAGGTGTGGGCTCATGGCACCACCATCGGCAACACTCAGTGTGAGGAGCTACCATGACACCTTTAGGATTTTTGACTAATGTTTTCCATAAAAGCCATTTCAAGAAAATATTAAATCAATATTCAAAGGTATTTTTTAATTTGATTTTTTCCCACCATCTTTTCAGGTCTTGTATTGGGAGCATTTCTGTCCCTTGTCGCAGCATGTGTGAAGCGCTAACTGGGAAGGAAAAAATGAGGACCAGAAAGACGGAGCATTTAGCAAATTATCAAATGAACGGATCATTACTCCCAAGGCAGTATCTGCTGTCATTTCTGACCGCATGTCATTTTTATAGAGAGGCTCTTGGGAGCCAGTGTGGCTACTGGGGTCGTCGAGCCTTGGGCTAACCCCCAAATCAGCTTCGACTCTGCTTGAGAGAGTCCGAACCTCCTTGACGTGCCCTTGGGGGCTGTAACTTGAAAAGATTATATTTAAGTTCGGTTTTGGAGAAGTTAGGTTACATATTGACTCCCAAGAACGCGAGTGTCCCTTCTCCGGTTTCCCTCTGGCTCGGAGAAATTGAGAGCAGCTGAGGCTATTTTTAGAGATTACAGTTCACCGGAGACAGTGATCTACTGGTCTGATGCCTCTTTTTATGACATCACCCCTGAAGCGCGGCATATTTTTATGCTTAGAAACAGCCTCTCGCTGTGCAGCGCACTCTGAGGACCGCATCGTACCCTGCCTTTGCTCTGTAAATCACATGACGCCCATTGTCTGACCTGGTGCCTCAGCTGTGGAGTGGATGTCACGTGGTCCATCCTAGGCTCATGAAAGTAGGAGGAGCTTATTCTAAGCCCCGCCTCCTGCACTGGACATCAGTTCTAACTCTGTTAGGAAGGTGGCTGGAGTGTAGGAATCACCCCAAATCTCTGTGCCTTCAGCCTTTGGCTTTCTCCAACAGCTGGGCTCTCAGCAAGGCACAGTTTCCGCATGCATTTGAGCCAGTCCAGTCATTAATGTGTGAATTGGCTCACAGAGCACAGAGCCAACCCCACTGTCCCATCTGTACCATGCTGGCACCATCCTCTATGTCAGACCTCTGCTGTTGACCATTCATCCTTGAGCTTTTAATTTCTAACGTGAAGCAAAGAGCTCAGAAAATCAGCTTGAGCCTGTTGCCCATTATGTTGGCAATATTTGAAAAACTTGGCAGCAGATTATTTTCCATTCAAGATCAAAGTCCACGGCCAAGGCTAGGGGCTATGAGTGACAGCAAGGGCACTGTTGACTAAAGACGCGTGGAAAAGCGAACATGCCAGGCCATAAATTTGGGGTGGAGGTTCTGCGAAGTCGGCAAGAGTTGCTTTGATGTTCTATTCTATATCCTCTTCCAGCCCTCCTCGCTACTCCTGGGTGTCAGACTACAGGCTGACTCCACGCTCATCCCTCATCTCCTCCATTGCTACAGAACCCTCACTTTTAGCTGAGTTTTGTCTTGACCTTCACTGATGGTGGCCAGGTGACCTGAATAAGTTGTGGCCATGAACAGGCTTAATGAGAGAGAGCACCTCTGTTTTTTTGCCCTTGGTTGGGGTGGGTAGGGTGAGGCTTCTTGCCTTTCTTCCTTCTTTCCCTCTCCTCTGGTGAGAATGGGGAGGAGGTGAGAAGCTGTCTTGGGCCACAGAGATGAGAGAAACACCCTACTGGGGTCAGAGCAAGGGTGGAAGAATCATGGGTCCCCAGTGCTGTGACACCTCTCTGTCAGCCCAGGGCTATAGACCCTCTGGGCACATGGAAAAGAAACTCTAGCTTATAGCAGCACTGCAGTGGGGCTCCTTGTCGTAACTGTCCTCATGATGTATGCCCCTTCTCCTCCTGGTCACCCCTCCTCCTCCACCCCTCCTCCTCCTCGATCTTTTTCTCCTCTGCTGTGAGACTGCACCATAGAGACCAGGGGCTCGCCAACTTTGATCTGGATGATAATCAGTAAGATGGACCTTCTTAAAAAGCAGGTCCCAGGTCTTTCCTCTAAAGGTTATGACTTAGGGCAACTTAGACAAGGTGCAAGGATTTGTGTTTTTAGGAAGACCCTCAGGTGACAGGGGCTGAGAAGCACCGATAGGGTGTAGATTTGCCAACCCGCACTGAGTATTGGTTCTTGCACCTCAGTGGGGTCTGCAGGGCTGCATAGCTTGGACCTTTGTGATGCCTAAATAACTGCTGTGTTGACTGCTTCCTCCAGGCTCCCAGGTCTTGCAATGATTCAGGTAATGACAAGAGAAAAGAACACTACCAAAGCATTCACTGAAAACAATGGAGAAAACAAACAGACGGCTTGACTACGTTTTTCCTAGTGGAGCCAGCTGCTTTGCTGATAGGTACATAGCACGAGAGGGTTGACTTTCATTATTAGCTGTTTGGCTTTGGTTACTAACTCCTATGGGATAGTCCTATGTTACTTGTGGTTTGTGGTTCTCTATCTATCTATCTATCTATCTATCTATCTATCTATCTATCTATC
>LOEQ01001834.1:38756-70213 GCA_001685075.1 Bramus lutescens
AGAAAGAAAGAAAGAAAGAAAGAAAGAAAGAAAGAAAGAAGGAAGGAAAGAAAGGTTGTATTCACAAGATCATCTTCTCATCTTTCATTTTGGTTGATCCAGTTTCATCCAGACTTGATAGAGGTAGTGTGTACCAAAGGCAGTGTGAACCTAGAGGCGGTGTGAGCCCAGGTAGTGTGCAGACAGTTTTCCACACTGCATCTGTGACAATGTCAGCAGGACAGCCCCTGAGCGTCACCCCAAGACTGAGCAGTGCTTCTGAGTGATGCTGGGGCTGGGTGGAGTCTGCTGTGGAGGTTCATGGGAGGCAACAGGTTCAATGGAGAACAGATGGAAATTAGAGAGGCGGGTGGGGGGTGTGCTTGTCGGGGAGCTGGAGTTTGGTCTCCAATGTGACTGACGCACAGAGAAGGCCCAGAGACCAGAGGAATTGCTTGTGTTGTCACCCAGGAGGACAGAAAGTCCAAATTGCCTTGCACCGGGAAGAGCCTGGTGATTTGAAAGCATGCTTTGTGTGCTGGCTCCTGGACTAACCTTGTGTGTGGTGCAGTCTGTGACTACCAGGAGTGTTCAATTCCCCGCCCAGGGGCCACATGCAGTTCAGGATAGCTATGAATGCCTCCCAGTATAGCTTCATAGACTTTCTTCAAACATATGAGATTTGCTTTCTGTTTTAATTGTGCATGATTCTGCAGACAGTGGGTGTCACGATGTCAAAAGGCTGAATACACCTCTATACTCTTCAACCCTGGCCATATCACTAGATTCCATTAAACGTTAGTGTTTGAACAATTGTTTGACTGTTTCTAGAAAACTGTCCTCAATCTATCATAAGGCTGGAAGAATGCTCATACCTGAATATTGATGCCTGTAAGAAAGGTGTGGGTTTTAAAAAGAGTCCTGGGGCTGGGGAGGTGGTTCAGTGCACCAAACATTGCTGTGCAAGTGTGAGGACCCAAGTTCAAGTCCCAGAACTCAGATAAAGATGGTCATGGTAACAGTTCTGGAATCCCTGGCTCCTATAGAAGATGGGAGGAGGAGATGAGTCCCAGCAAGCTCCCAGGCTAGCCAGCTCTCATGTACAGCAATAGACAAGGGATCCTTTCTCAAACTAAGTGGAGAGTGAAGGATGACACTCCAGGTTCTCCTCTGACCTCCACACAAGCACTGTGGCACAATATATCTTTGTTCATGAGCGCACGCGCGCGCGCACACACACACACGTCTGTGTGCTCACTCTCACATGCTCTATCTGATTAGAGGAAAGACTGAATAGTCCTGTGGTGAACTAGACATAGGCATGGGTTCCCTTAAAACTGGCCAGTTGTGTGCTCAAAAGCAAAATATCAAGGGGAAAAGGCTGAAGTACTAAGAAATAAATCTTTGGGATATATATCTAAAGTTGAGGTGAAATATGCCTTTAACATGTATTTCTTTGGAAATTCATTCACCATGAGGAATTTATTACAGTGTTCTTTTTTTCAATTTTTATGAGTTATTTATCTTTATTTTATGTGCATTGGTGTGGAGGTGTCATCCCCTGGGTCTGGATTTTTTTCCAGACAGTTTTGAGCTGCCATATGGGTGCTGGGAATTGAGCCCGGGTCCTCTGGAAGAGCAGTCAGTGCTCTTAACCACTGAGCCATTCCTCCAGCCCCTATTACAGTGTTCTTAACTGTATTTGCTGTTGCAGCTCAAGCCTAACCCCTCCCCCCAACTCCACATCATAAAGATGCTTATTTCTTATGAAAACCAAGATGTGTATTGGTTTTTGCTCTTTGGAAGTATGATAATAAAAAATTAGAAATTACAGATTCAACCCTTACAATATCTGTTCTCAGTTTGGGGCATTGGATGGGACAGTAGAATACTGAGCAATTGATAAAGCCATCTAAGCCCTGTGCTGCCCCAGGAGCCTTTCTGTGGCTACCACTAGTTCTGGGGCTTTTCTGAACCTCCGTCTTCCTATTAGGGAGTGCCAACAGGTCTTGGTTGTCGTGAGCATGGCAGGCCTTTGTTACAGTTTGGATAACGGGAAGCAGATGGCTAAAACAGGATTGGCTAGGGGTAAGCAGTGAGAGAGAAGGTATTGCTCAACAGAATCAGGAGCTCTGGAGATAAGTCAGAGGGCTCTTGTGTTTTAATTCATGTACCTTCCATAGGCCAGTCTGTGACTGCATTCCTTTGTGGTTACAATAGCCTCAGTAAGAAGACTCCAGAACCTTGGGCAATGTGCAAGCCTGTTTGTAGGCTGAAGAATAGTGGAAAGCAGAACTTAGTGTCTCACATCTCCATGTCCACAATGAATAAACTAAAATACTCCGAACGAAAAGTACCTTCCCCATCTGCCGTTTAACACGCATAAGACAGCTCCCCGTTGCTCAGTCGGTGTGGACTCTTATGGCGAGCTTTCTCTATTTATCATCTATGGGAAGAGGTTCCTATGATCGGACTGCGTGAAGTGTCTTTGGGTATGGAGACTCGAGCCTGTGTGCGTGCAGATGATTGTATTGGATGACGTTGGGCACAGATGTGTGACGTATCCAGTCCTTCCATTCCTGAATTCAGTGAAAGAGGCAGAATCTGAAGGTGTAAATTGGAGGCACGGCCATTGGCAAAGAGAGGAGCGACTCTAATTTGTTTGCCTTTGGAACTCGACGACTGCTAATTCTTCATGAGCCTGGCCGCTGCCAAGCATACATTGTGCGTTCTCTGATAGGAAATTCATATTGTTAAACTCTATGTGAACTCAAGGTATTAATGTAGAGGGCTTACTAGCAAAAATGACTTTCAAATGTCAGATAAAATTAAATAACATGGCTTAATAAAATAAGCTTGTTTCCGAAAATCTGTTTTTCATATTTGTGAAGGAGTTATCTGTCCAGTTATTCAAGCCAAGATATTGCCAGCCCAGGGAAAGGAGACACTCTTTTATCAATTATCAAGAGGGCCATTGATTTCACAAAGCCAATTAGAGCAGATCTGGAAGGACAAATAAATATTAGTTTTAGAAGTATTTCTTTTTAAGAAGCAATTCAGTTAACTAGAGTTACTAAATAAAAATAGGACATCTTGTTTGTACCCAGAGGCACACTTTGCCGTGGGTCATGCTGGGAGGAAGCTCACTTTCAAATGCAGTCAGCTAAATGACTTCTCACAGACACCCTTCACGTGATTTGTCCATGAAGCATAGGTTCAGATTTCGTGGTCACCGAGAAACAATTTGGAACAGGCAAACATCCCATTGTTGACCAGATATTTGGTCGACGAAGAAGAAACGATCAAAAGCGCAGGTCTGAGCCCTAGTAATCCTCTCTGCCTGGTACTCCTGGCCTCTACTGCTCACTGCGTTGGCACAGACATGAACCATCATTTCCCACAACTTCTTGTCCAAAGTTAAATCCATCTGAGGAGCCTTTCCTGGTGGTCTCCAGAAGCAGAACGTCTCCGACATAGAAATGAAGAACAGTCTAGAAACAGGAGCACAGGATCTGGGAACTGCAGGACGGGCAGCTTGCTTCGGGAACCGGTTTGTTCCCACGTAGGTGTTTTAGGCAAAGCACGTTAGACTGTTTTCTGTTATTTGTAACAAAGCACCTGAGATAATTAACAAAGGAAGAGGAAACGTTTCCTTCGACTGCAGTTGATGTCTGCCCTGTAGCTTTGGGCCTGTGGTGAGGCTGTCCAGCACGATGTGAGCACACTGTGGAATCGAGCGGCTCCTCTTCTGGCTACTGGGAAGCAAAAGAGAGTGGGAGACCAGACTCCCAGAATCCCCTTCAGGGGACTCTTTAGTGATCAAAGACCTCTCACTAGGCTCTACTTCATGAAGGTTCTACCACTCTAATAGTACCAAGCTGAGGGCTGAGCCTCAGCACATGGGGCCTTTGGGGGAACATTCTAGATCCACTCTAAAGCAGGATTCTGGATGGCTTGGTGATGTGGGTGTGTTTGTTTCCTGGGGTCCTATTCCTTTTAAGCAATGCTCACTTGGCCTGTGATGCTGAAGAGAGAGTTTTCTTGGGAGGATGGTCCTAATGGTGACTCTAGCTAGGGCAGAACAGAATGGGCCCTGACAACCAATCTGTAATGAGAAGTTGCCTAGTGTTCTTTGTTCAGAGCAGATGCCCTCAGAACTAGGTACCCTTAAGATTGCTATTGTGGGTGAAGGCAGCAGTTTTTCCTCTTGGAGGCTGTGATAGCAACTTCAGGACAAAGACCCCACTAACAAAGATCTCTCTTATTGTTCTGTCGTCTTCCACAAATCCCAAGTCACCCTGTCTGCCTGCTCCTTCTAGAGCCCTGGCTGGTCTGGAACTCCCTTCTGTAGCTGAGGGGGACCTTGAACTTTTGACCCCTTCTGCCACCTCCAGTGCTGGGTTTACAGCCTTAAGGCCTGCTAGGCAAACATATCCCTGGCCCCTGGTATTTATTTTATGATGTTTTTATCCACTCAATCTGGCATTCAAGTTTCAATGACAGATTTGATTTTCAATTAAAAGTCTAATTAAACATGATTTTAATAATACTTGTGTATATCAATGAGAATATTATTTGCCGAATTTTTTAAAATAGAAAGTGTTAAAATAGAAAAAACTATAAGAAATGACCCTCTGTGCTGAGGCCCTGCCGTCTGCCCTGGCTGTCACATGGAACAGAGAGCGCTCAGGGCCGGCCGGCCTCATGTCTTACTCTTGGAGCTCTGACAGAGAACTCAGATGTGCACTTCCTGCCTTGGTGGCCGCAGTGACAGGACACTAAGGATGACCACTGACGTGTTTCCATCCTAGAGCTGTCATCAGGGGACAGGCTTTAGGCTTCCGCAATGGTTCCATGCATGTCCCCAGTTGACTGGATTAAGGGCAGCTACGAAAGCAAGGCTCTGCCGCTCCAGTCCGTCTCTTTTCCTTTGGGTTTCCTCTTCTCTTCGCAGTTCAGCGTTGCTTTCTCTGACTGGGGCAGGGCCCCCTCCCCTCACCTGTCAGCCATTTCTCATCGTTCTAACACACATGTAGAGAAGGCACGGGGTTTTGGCTCATGGTTCTGGAGGTTTGATCCGGGGCCAGCTGGCTCCAGTGCTGTGGGCCAGGGGCCTGAGGCTGAGTGCTAGAGGCCAGAGCATCGAGTGGAGAGAAACAGCCTCACAGTCGACAGAGAGAGCGCAGGGTGGGACGAGGGGTAAGGCTGCCAGCGATGCTCCTACGGTGACCGCATTCCTCCAGTGAGGCCCCTTTTCAAGAGTGTCCCTCATATCCCCACAGCATCAAAATCTTAACCTCTCAGTAGATTAACATGGCAGAAGGCTGATGGTCTAGCTGTCACTCAATGGTGGGGTCACCAGGTAGGGACCAAGTCTTCGACATGTGAGTCTTTGAGGGGCACTTCAAATCCAAACCATACCAGCCGTACTTTATGTCTTCACGATCTCTTGCTGGTTTTATAATCTTTGTGCCCCAAGCTGTGTGTATATGCCTATGTGTGTGCATACATAAAAATATGTTCGTATATGTGTTGTTTCTGAATCTCTCTCTATATATATGTTTATATGTGTATTTCTGTGTATACATGTGTGCTTGTATGTATGTCTGTGTATGTATGTGGGAGCATGTGTGTATATGTACATATGAATGTGCAAATATATATGTATATATGCACACAGCATAGATATTCCCATGACAATGTAAATAGACACTTTACTATTATTAATAAGAACAAAACAGGTGATGTAATTAATTGAACTCACATCATGGCCATGGATATTTCATAGGCTCCAACATGTGTGTGGTGAGGAATAGACTAGACTGAAGACTTGAGGCAACGCTGTGGGATCGGGGGTCAAAGGGCAAAGACAGAATGAGTGGTTTGTGTTCTCCCATCACCCATGCTGCCAATATGGCCNNNGGCTTGATTCTCTGCCTGTGATCCACAGACACAAACCAGCCGGCTTGCTTTCCTGAAGCATTTAGGAACCCAAGAGTGTCACTGTCTCTCAGAGGCTTGAGCCCCAGAGCGTCACTGTCTGAGGTGTGGGAATTTGCAGGGCCACTTGAATTTGGAAGAGATTAAGATAATTCTTGTGAACTTTGACTTATTTATATGTTAGCTATTTCTTAAAGATTCCATTTTCATTTGGTATGTGTGTGCATGTGTGTGTGTGTATACATGTCTGTGTGCATGAGCCACTGTGCACCTATGGTGTTCAGAGGAAAAATCCATGGGAATTGAATTCAGTGTGCGTGCATGCATATGTCCATGTGTGTGTGTGTCTGTGTGTCTGTCTGTGCAGTCTGTGTGCATGTGCCACTGTGCATCTGTGATATTCAGAGGATGATCGATGGGAGTTGGATTCAGTTCTTTCCTCTCATCTTGTCTGTCCCGGAATAGAACTCGAGGTGTGAGACTTGGTGGCAAGCCCCTTTACCAGCTGAGCCATCTTGCCTGCCCTCTGGCTTATTTCTTAAGAGAGACCTATTATTAAAAAGAAGCGAAGTGGCATGCTAGCCTCTTGCCTCCCTCTGGCCTCTTACTTGGCTGTGTGATCTTTCTTGGGTCCCTTGCTGGAACAATGCCAGCTCTCGGGAAACCCAGACTAGACAGTTGTTGTATCTGGATTCTCTAAGCTGAGCCTGGGACGCTGCTCTGTCCTCCATCTCATCAGAGGAGGTCTCAATTTCATTCCTTAGTGTGACAATGTCTCCCTCCTGTCTCCCTCTCTGTCAGACATCCAAGGACTTCTTTGATTTCTTACCCTACATTTCCTTCTAGACTACATGCATGCATGTATATGTATGTATATATTGGCTGATTGATTTAGGATGTGTGTACTGCATATGCATGCCACGCACAAGTTTGGAGGTCAGGGGGCAGCTTGTGGGAGTTGGTTCTCTCCTACCATGTGATAGAAGGAATTGAATTCAGGTCCTCAGGCTTGGCAGACCCTTTACCCTCCAAATCAACTCACTGCATGCGGACTACGTCATTGTCACGTAGAATGAGAACTGGAACTTACACTAGTCTCTGCTGTTGCCATTATTTTAATAAACTGCCTTTACATCCCTGAAGTTCTTTCTGCCCTGGCTATGTCTCCTTGCCCAGTACAGCTCTCTCTTCTCGATCCTGAGCATAGCTCCGTATTCCACCCATTCCCCAGTCTCCAGCCTGTATCCAGTCATGCCCCTGCCCCAACGCATCAAGTCACCCACTCACCCAGTGTCATCCCCCCCCATCCTAATGTCAGGGGCCTTTTAAAACCCAACCCTGGATTCCTCTGCTTCCCACCACTTAGTGGCTTCCTATTGCCTCCATAACAGGCAATGAGGGAGGCTCACTTAAGGTCCTGGTTGCTTCCTTTGGCCTCGACTGCCTCGGATTCCACCAACCCCTCCCAAGCACCATCCATGTCATCCATGCCCCATTCCTCAGAGTTCCTCGTATAGCACCCTGTCTCCTGGACCTGATTGCTTTCTGTCCCATCACCCTTCCTGCCTCAGCCAGATTCCAGGACCAGCTTCATCTATCACACTCACCTGTGGCTCCCTGGATTTCTGCTTTGTACATTTTTCAATATTTACCACTCCATTGCCCATGCTGCTCCCCGCCAACCCAGTCACAGGTTGTTGGTGATGGGAGTGACCAGGGCTATGGTGCTCACCACTCGGTGCTCCCCCTCCCCTTGTACTTCACAGTACTTGGGAACCAGAAATGTATTATCAGCTATTCACTGCCTGGATGATTCTCCTAAGCTGCTGAATTGCCCATCTCAAGTTCAGCATTCTTGGAAGATGCCAAGAAAATTCACCTTTGAGACCTAACTGTGGTGTGGCCGTGTCTCCTCATCCCTCGCCATGCCTGTCAATATGGCTCTTTGGGTCAACTATGGCATTTTCTGAGACAGCTACAGGACTGCCTGAGGCTTGCGTTCCAACGATTTCCTCATGTCTCAAATGTTTCCTTCGAGCCAAGTCTGCACCTCCATCCTGCAGGAGTGATTTCTCATCTGCCGCTTGTACTAGATAACACCGTATTAGTCTTGAACGAATGTGATGGATTTCTAGCCAAATCCATCATTGTAGGAGAAGGCAAAGCTGAGGATTTCAGTCAAGGGGGGAGAGAGATAAAGAGGCTACGCAGACTTTATTGATGAGTTGTGTGCTCCCAGTGCTACAGCCTACAACGGCTCAAATAAAATAATGAGGCTATCATCTCTCTCCACGTCGGAATAGATCCAGGTCTGTCTTCTCTAGACAATAGAGACAGGAAATCCAATAAGCAAAAAGGCCTTTCTTATCAGATCCATCCGGAGGGAGGAATGTTCTAGTTAACGGTGCCACCAGCCACTTTGGCGTGAGCCAAAAGTAGAAGTCACTCTTGATCCCCCTACCTTTTCTCAAAATCTGTAAAAATGGCCTAAGCCTCTTCTCTCTGCAGAGCTGTGTGAGCTTCCCTGGCTCCGCCCTGCTGATGAAGTTGCTTCCTTGTTTCCCTCCACAGCTTCTCTGGCCTCCAGAAAATGCACTCACCTCTCAGGAGCCAGAGATCAATCAGATTGTAGCACCCCAATGCTTAAAAACTTCCTAAAGTTTCCAACAACTTATAAAAAGTAGTCAGAATGTATTTTTTGACTTATAAGGCAAACGGCTCCTCTCGAGGGAGAGGGCCACGCGATGCCCTTTGGGAAGAGACAGCTCCCACTGGGACCTCTTTCCATGCCTCACCTTACTTCCCTTCAGAGGACTCTGTCGCCTGCCATTGTTCTGGGCACCTGTTTGTTTCTGCTCCACTCGTTAGATTAGCAACTCCAGTGTGGGAACTCGGCAGATCTTGCTGACAGTCTGACAAGGACACGCCTTCAGAGGGTCCCGTGCTGGTTGCTTTGTCCCCAGCTGGTGGCCCTTTTCAATGGGCTTTGGGACTTAGTAACTGGGACTTGGAGGAAATAGGTCACTGAAGGCCTGCTTGTGGATTTATTTTTAGTTATGAGTCCATCTGTGCATGTACGTGTGGGTGTGAGCATATGAGTGCAATGCTTGCAGAGGCCAGAAGAGGGCATCAGATACCCCTGGAGCTGGGGTGATAGGCAGTTTGAGTCACTCAACATGGGTGCTGGGATCTCTGGTCTTTTGTGGGAACAGTACATGCTCTAAACCACTGAACCATCTCTCCCGCTCACTAGGGCATGCCTTTGACGTCTATATCTGAACCTTGGTTGTTTTTTTGTTCTCTGCTTCCTGTCTACCGCAGAGTGAAGAATTTCCTTCACCATATGCACTCATTGCCGTGGTGTTGGGAACCCTTGACCCAAGATGAGTGTTTCTGTAAACAATGGATACACCGTTGACTGCTGCAGACCCGGCACCTGTAAGTACAAGCTGCAAAATCAGGACTCGGAAATTTGTTTGTTCAATAGATGAATGACTTAGATCCAGCCTTCCTCAAATCCCTTCCCTGCAACTTCACTGAAAATCTCCCTAAGCCAAAGGAAGTGAGAATGGAACCACGGTGTTCTTGTGGCTGCTGCTTTCTTGTGGCCGCCATTGATGTTGGAGGACCTGGAGAGGATGCTTCCTGTGTCCCTTGCTGACATTGGTTTAGGAGGACCTGGATGCTTCCTGTGTCCCTTGCTGTCATTGGTGTAGGAGGACCCTGAGAGGATGCTTCCTGTGTCCCTCACTGCCATTGGTGTAGGAGGACCAGGGCGGATGCTTCCTTTGTCCAGTGCTGCAAATATGGAGTGAGGCTGGTCAGTCTAGTGTGACACTGCCATCAGAGCAGGCCTGAGCTCAGGGTCCTTCTGCTTGTTTCTGGCTGTGTCTGGAGCCCTTTGTCTATCAAGGGTGCTAAGCCCTCATTGACAACCTTGTAAATGTTTCTCTGCTCCTTGGGACTACCTCTTTAGTAAACAGGGGTTACATTGACTCAGACCATGGAGACATAAGCCAGGGTTTTGTAAATGTGCGTACTGAAAGGGTCTGCAAGAACGATTTGACTTTTAATGATAAAAAGTAGTGGATTTCTTCTCTGTAGACAAGGAAATACTTTGTTCAGTATTTGTGCATGTCATTTTTCTTTCTTTTTCCTCTCGTGAATTATGTTGCTGGTCTAACACCAAGTCTTCTATTTTTTCCCATTGCCGTTACCAGTACCAGCAAGGCCTCTTTCTTTTAGTGATCTCTACTGACATATGCGCTGCAGAACAGACACAGGTTGAACGCGCAGTCAGATGAAGCTTCTCATTTCCTTGTTGAAGGGCATTGGAATAGTTAGCTCTGCTTTTGATCTGTCTCCCTTTCTCTTCCTCCTTCCCTTCCTCTTTCATTATTCCTCTCCCTCTGAGGTGCCTCCTCTTTCTTCTCCTCCTCATGTGTCACCCTCTCCTTCTCCTTCTTAGAAATAATGACATCTATGAGAAGAAAGCCATACAGGTGGGTAGGCTAGACAGATGCCAGAGAACCTTCGCTCAGTTCTTTCCTAATTGCCGCTTCTCTGGGATAAACTTCTGCCTTCCCAGGTGTACCCAACCATCCTGGGGTACACCAAGCATCCTGGGTACACCAAACTTACTTAAGGGCACCCAAACATCCTGGAGTACACCCAAACATACTGGGGCACACACAAACTTCCTGGGGAGCACCCAAACATCCTAGGGTGCACCCAAACTTCCTGGGCTGCACCCAAACTTTCTGGGGTACACCCAAACATCCTTTCGGTGCCTCCTTTTCTCAGCAACCAAGACTTGAAGGAACTTCTGGAGTCAGAGGCAGAGTAAGGGATGGACCAGAGTAAGGGTGGGCAACGGCTCTAAGCATTGAGCTGTGAAGTGGATTTAGAAATTTCTGCCATCAATTCACCGGTGAGCTCAGGTTTTCCCATATTGCTGTCTGGTCTAGCACAGACAGCATCATCTAATGGAAACAGAAAGTCGTGCAGGCCCTTTGTCTGGTCCCATCCTGAAGCTCACTGCTTCAAGCAATTAAGCATATGCAGTTAGAGCCTGCTGAAATTCTGAATCCAGACTGAGCTCTGCAGTTCCCGCCACCAGCAGTGTTGGTGTGAACCAGTTCTACACACTTCCTATGGGTGTGTGTGCTCCTCTAGAAAGCTAAAGCATGCCAGCCCTCATTTCTCTTTTGTGGATACTACTGTAGGCTAAGAAAGAGAGTTGGGGACCCAATTGTTTTCTGTGTCCACTTTAAAAAAAAATGTAAATAAATCTTGTCGCTAATTGAAAAACAAAGCAAATGTCTACAGAAAATTCTCAAGAGGAATCAGATTACTGCCCTATCTGGGCACGTGCCCGAGAAGCCTGTCTGCTGAGGCAGCTCTACAGGTGTCAGATGAGCGCAGGTCCCCGCAGGTGGACTGTGCTGATTGGATATCTCCAGAGACAGGGAGGCTAGGCTTAGGGATCTCCCAAGGGCTGGGCAGCGAAGGCTGGTGCTCAGCCTATAGCACTCTTCCAAAGCAGTAGACAGGGTCTCCCTGTGTAGCTCTGGCTGGCCGGAAACTAGTCATGTAGACAGGCTGGCATCTAACTCACAGAAGTCCACCTGCCTCAGCTTCTTCACACTCACCTTTAAAAATATGAATTCCAGGACTGAACTCAGAACATCATTTTTGTTTGGTAAGAATTTTTCTGCCTGAGCTTTCCCTTTGACCCCCATATTTGATATCTTAGCAGTTCTATAGGTTATACTTTCCTTATTAGTCTCATTGGAATGAAATCAAGACACCCTCAAGGTTATAGAGAGGAGGTATTTCTGGAGACCTAGAGAAGAGTTTACTTATATGCCCTTTTCAGCTTCTAAAGGACCCTACATCCCTTGGCTCATATGCCCTTCCTTTAGCTTCAAGGCAACCATGTTGTTATCTGTTTTCTTCCATGGTCAACACTCTCTCCCGCCCTCTGTTGTGCACACTAGGAAGGATTTGCTGTTTCTAATGTGACCAGCTAGTAACTCAGACTCAGGATAATTGTCTACCTCTTCCAAGGTCCTCATGGAGTCATACCTGAAAAGCTGCTCCTGTCATAAAGTGTGGCATAGGCTGAAGTTCTGTGGTTTAGCACAGTGAATCTGGGGGATGATGACTGTTACCAGCCACAGTATTGGTTTTCTCCTGGGGAAACCATGGGTTGGGGCCACTCAGAGAGGAGCCTTTGGCGGGAGGGATCCTCACACCAGAGACCTTGGGTTGCAAATAACAACAATGGAGGTAGCAGTGATTGGAGCAGAATGTGAGTCACAGCTTCCATCAGCCCACGGGGGTCAGCCTTCATGTTTTCCTCCTGGAGCAGAGCTGGCCAGGCCTGTATATCTCTTTATGATGAGCCAGGGGGAGTATTCCACAGGCTGTGGAGACATCAGTGTAGGCACCAAGAGGCAGCAGCTCAGGGCCACACACAGCCAGTCCTTTACAGAAGGGGACTCCCTGGAGCATCATTGCCACGTCCACTACAAACAGGCAGCTGCCTGTCTCTCTGTGCCTCAAGGAGACAGAAACTTCTATTGATTGGGAGAGACGAGGGCAAAGGCATTTATTGAATGCGTACCACGGGCCTTGTTAAATACTTCCTTCCTGCAGCCACATCAGCTTTTCAACACCCCACTGTCTCATGTAAGAGGAGGGGGCGGCTGGTTTTCCCCAGCGCAGTTAAGAAACTTGGTGCAATAGCTCAGTTAAGGGTGGAGTGGGTGTTAAATCCCATGCTGTTTTCATATAAAACTTGTATGCTTTTTTAAACCTTTTTTTCTTTTCATGTCTCTGTGTGTATATTTACCTATATGTGGGCACATGTGTATATGTATATGCATGTGAGTATGTATGCACATGTGTGTGAGTGTGCATGTGTGTGTATGCCTGGGTGCTCCACCTTATTTGGGAGGATCAGACTCTCTCAGTCAATGTATAATTCACTGCCTTGTCTTCATGAGCCACCTTGGTCTGGAGAATCGCATGTCTCTGGCTTCCAAGGCTGGATTGCAGGTGGTTGCCATTCCCACCCAGCATTTACATGGGTTTTGGAAATCCAAACTCAGATCCTCTTTCTTGGCAAGCACTTTAAGTTCCAAGCATCTCCTTAGGGATGAATCTCGTTTCTTGTTCATTGTTCCCAAATGCCGTCAGTTTCTCTAGTAAAGTTTGGTTAACTCTCTTTACAAAGGGCCAAATTGGAAATATTTTTGACTTTGTGGGTAGAACTGGTTAGTTTTTATTGTCAATTTGAGTCTACCTAGACTTCTCTGGGAAAAAAGGAACCTCAGCTGAAGAACAGCCTTCATCCGATTCACCCCATGGCCTTGTCTGTGAGGAATTATCTTGATTGATGACTGATGTGGGAGGGCCCAGCCCACTTCAGGCAGCACGATCCCTAGATAGTTGGGTGTGCACTGTGTAAGACGGCTTACAAAGCAGGAACCTGGGAGCAAGCCAGCACACTTCTTTCTTCCACGGTTTCCTCTTCAGTGGAGTGTGATGAAATCAACCCCACCTCTCGGTACTATGGGTGCAGTGTTATCAGAGCAGCTGAAAAGGGAAGCAGAGCAGTGGGTCACATGATCTTGGTCCCAGTTGCTCAGCTCTGCCTTCATGAAGCAGAGGATGTCTCAGCCTGCCACCAAATGGGATTGCTGGGCTCCTCACTGGGACTTCATAAAAGCATGTGTCTGGTTGGGCTTGGCCCATACACTACCCTAGGAAGTTGCGTTGAGAAACTGGGGTTGTCTCTCCATCTTCTGTTGAATTCTAACGTCTCCTGTGCTCTGCAGGAGAGTTGCCATGCCCATTCCTCCAGAATGCAGCTGTTTTATTGAAAATGTAGCTGCCTCTGGTGAAGAGAAACCTGAGGTGGGGCAGGAGGTGCACTTGGGAGCATTGGAACTGAGAAGCCATGGGCTAGTTTATTGACCATGGACACACTTTTTCCTTCCCGAGCTGCAGTTTTCTTATTTGTTAAAAAGAGCAGTGTTTATTGCTTCACAGTTTGTTATAAAAACAAAATGAAGTGCGATGCATAATGCATCCAAAACACGCTTCCAGTGTTTGAACAAGTGTGTGTTTGTGCTAATTGGTTTATTAAATGTGCTCCCCACGGGATGGCAGGGGAGAGCAGTGTCTACAGAAAGAGATGTTGTGTGGGTGAGGGTGAGGGCACAAGCAAGTGGCCAGGGAGCTCCCTGGGATAAAGTACTTACTTTGTTGTTTATTATATGCTACGTCTAGCCAGTCAAGGCTAAAGACAAAGATGCATCCGTTAGCCTTTGCTACAGAACAAGCAACTTCACAATTAAACAACTTAAACCAGTCTTCAAGTATTTAGCTCGTTGTCCTGTTAGGTGTCTCTATTGGTCTGATATGGGATTGGCTAACATTACCTCCCTACTTTTGAGTATGTGGTCATTTGGTGGGTTGGCCTATTGCTGTCAGGTGTTGGATCCTTTTATGCATATGATTGGTGAGGTGGTTGGTGGAGACCATCTTCTGTCCCCAATTTAGATCTTGTTTCACCCTCCTCTAAGAACAGAGCGGGCAGATATTGTGGAGTCTAGACAGGAAGTGCTTTATTGTAATTGATGACTGATAATATTAAAGGGGACATAACAATAGCAAAGATTTTAATGAGACAGGTTCAAACTCTCCCTAATACTCTCTGAGAGCCCATAAGGCCCTGAAAAGCATTGCAGTTCAAAGCTCTGGGAGACTGTTGAGATGCCAAGAAAGCGGGCAGATTTGCAGCTGGAAAACATTGGACAGTGGGTTTCTGGCCACAGCCAACATGTTAGGGTCAGAGGGAGACAAGAATCAGTCCCTTTGGCCTATAGTCACTGGTGGAGAAAGCCCCAACCTGAGGCAGAAGCCTCATGTCCAAGGGCCTTCCATCTCCAGTGACTCCATCTCCAAAGAGTCTTGAAGGTCTTCTCTTATATGCTAACGTCCCCTGGGCTCTGAAGCCCAAATTTATATGGTGCCAGCTAATTGAGCAAGTGTGGCTATGCAGAGACGTGAAGATTAGGACCATTGAGGGATGAGTGGGCAGTCCTGGCTGGAAAGGTGAAGAATTCTGAGGTCACCAAAACTTGCCAAAAGCTCACAGTCCATCTCTGCAGCTACTAACACTGAAATGTTTCTGGCAGTCGCCTGGTTCTCCATTGTGTTCAGTTTAGGAACATCTGTTTCTCTCCCAGCTGCTGCTCAGGAAGTTACCAGCGGTCTGCTTTGGGGGATCAAGCCTGCTGGCTGTCAGAAAACAATCAGAGAGCCCCACTGAGGCCCCATAGTCCCCTAACCATGGGGTGGCTGTGACAAAGGTGTCTCATTGCCAGATGGCTGGTGTGCATGCGTGTGTGTGTGTGTGTGTGTGTGTGTGTGACAAGATTCTTAAAGCTGCAAGTGGGAGTTTACAAGATCTCTAAAGGACTAGAACACCCATAAACAAATTCCCAAACCCTGTTTTCTACTAATTCCTCCTGCTCCCATCATGGGATGCAGTGTGGCCACCTCCAGGGAGATAGCATGGGAATTCTGCAGCGCGCAGGTCATTCCTAACAGCAAGGAGAAGGTGCACCGGAGAGGATATCCCTTCTCCTTCCCATTTAAAAGGCAGCCCATCAACAGATTAGTACAGCTCTGACCCTTCATCTAAGAAGCTTCTGCAGCAGACCGAGACTACTTGCAGAAAGCTACAACTGGTCAGACTACAGGGAAAAAGTGACCATGTGGTACCTGGCCCCAACTGATGTATTTACAACACAACCCTTATACTTAAGGCTTAGGAAAGATTGCAGAAAGAGGGACATAGATTGTAAGAGCCAGAGGACCAGATGTCTACTGGGAAATTGTGCCTTCTATATAAGACAGGGAAGCTGCACTCATGAAAATCAACTTTGTGGTTGCCTAAAATAAGACCTGAATAATGACACCACCAGTTGATATGCCACCATGTATGGGGACAATCTCAAAAGACCCCACCTCTCGATGAAGAGCTACAGGCAATTAATGACTTCTGAGGGAGGGACAATTAGTTTTTCCCCAGGAATGAGACCCCCCTAACTAGTTATCCAGTCTTGAGTGGTCAGCCCTAAAAACATAGACATATGTATAAAACTAAATGGACTCATTGGGTCGTATGTATGTGTGTATGTATGCATGTGTCCTGGGGTTTCCATTGCTGTGAAGAGCCACCATGACCACTGCGACTCTTCTAAGGAAAACATTGAATCGAGGTGGCTCACTTACAGTTCAGAGGTTCAGTCCATTACCATCACAGCAGGGAACATGGTGGCATGCAGGCAGGTGTGGTGCCGGTCGACTGAGACACTGGGCAGTATCCTGAGCGTAGGAAACCTCAAAGCCTGCCCCCATAGTGACACACTTCCTCCAACAAGGCCATAACCACTTCAATAAAGCCACCCCTCCAAATAGTGCCACTCCCTATGAGATCATGGGGGCCAATTGCATTCAAACGACCATTGTATGTATGTATGTATGTATATATGTAACAAAATAATTAAAGAAAAAGAAGCCATGAATTTGAGAGAGAATGGAGGAGAATGGAGGAGAAGGAGGAAGGAGATGATACAAGTACAGTACACACATATGAAATTTAAAAACATTTTTAAAAAGCAAAGGCATCCCTCAAGGCATTTGAGGATGTGTTCGATTGAGTGCTTGCTTTGCTTTTGCTCAGGCACGTTTACTTTACCTACTAAATGGGTGATGACATTTTCCTTGATGGAAAGTGTATTAGGTAATAGTATTTATCCTACGTACTTGTCAACAACAGTGTCCCTGTCTAAGAAGTGGTCGTGAGTCCTCTCACGCTCCGCTGGCCGGGGCTTGGTCTCAGCCTCTCTGAATGGATGCGGGGCTCCTGAAACCGCTCTTTGTGTTGCTGGGTGACTGTTAGCCATATGATCCAGAAAGCGTGTTTTCCACATCCTGGTAAGGAAATCCTCTGTCAAGAGCAGCAGACTTCCCCTGTTCTCCTCCACCTCGGCTCCTGCCAGGAAGGTCTAAATAGGCCCTCTGTAGTCAGCTTCTTTTCCGTATTCCACACCACAGCTCAGCTGCAGACACTGAGCCAGAAAAGTTAGCTTCTGCCCAGAGACCACAGGACCCACAGAACAGAGAGCTGTTTTAGGGTGGAGTGTCCAGGCCCAGCCTCCTGCAGACACTTGGTGTCTTGGGAAATGTCCCCCTCCTCCTCCCTCTTCTCCTATTACTTGAATAACTGTGTGTGTATATATTTACTCAAATATTCAGCTCCATTTTTTTTTCTGTGCCAATGACTTTCTGAGGCAAGAGGCTTAGCCGACGTGCTGAAATTTACACGTAATCTATTACATGCCACCGACGTGCTGAAATTTACACGTAATCTATTACATGCTACCGAAGTGATGTTTGGAAGCAATGGCCTTATCCAAACTAACTCCTTGTCCAAGATAAATCTTTTTTGTCACCGTAAATAGATGCCATTGCCCTGGGGAGTGGGCAGGGAAACCCTGTACTACTGCTGCTGTTAGCTGTTAACTCAGTAAACACACAGCATGTCAGATGATGTGAGATTTCTATGAGTTACCATTTCCGTTCCTTTCTGCTCCTTCGGTTCACTTCTGTGCCTTCCATCTGTGGCTTCTCTGCTTCTTGGGGGCATCCTCAGTGTTACCGTCCTCTTCGGTGGTGATGATAGGGGGTTGCGATGGGTTGGGAGAGGTTGTGGCAGACATTGCTGTGCCTTAGGACCTCTACGTCTGCACAGTGTCTCTCTGATTCTTGCCTCCTGGGAGGGTTTCAGTGTTTTGTTACCCTTACGAGATGCACTTCTGTAGTCTGACTCTGCCTTACGTACTGAGTGGGGCTATTCCAGATGACCTGAATCCATCAGGAGCTAAGCTGGACTTCCATGGGAGTAGAGTCAGGAAGCCCTATGGTCTCACCAAGCTGCCTTTTAGACTCTGCCCAGGCTAGAGACCAGGCAGGTCTGCGGCTGCTCTCAATGCTGCCATCTCCATATCCGCTGTGGTCTGCTGTGTTTCTCTAGGGCACATAGTGAGTGATTCTAAGCTGTTGTCCTGGGCTACCTACAGGCACGCATGAGCGTGTGTAGCCAGAAAAGGAAACCAGGTCATCGAAACTTACCTCATGTTTTCCTGGAAAATATATCCTAAGCCAATGTGATGTAGTGGCATTGTGATCTGCCCCTGGACTTCCCTACGGTAGGGTCTGGATGGAGGCCTCCCATACCACCTCCGCCTTGGTTTAAGATTTATTTTTAATTATGTGCGTGTTGAGGGTGTGTGCAGGCCAAAAGCGTCAGCTCTTTCTTGTGCTGGGGTTATGGGCAGTTGTGAGGCATCTGATGTGGGTGTTGGGAACTGAGCTCAGGTTCTCTGTGAGAGCAGTGTGTGCTCTTGACTGCTGAACTGTCTTGGCAGCCCATTCCTATCAGTTTAGAGGCATGCTTTGCACAGGTGCACACCTGTATGCACACGGAACTCAAGGCTGCTGTGGATATTAATTGCATCCATTCTTTCAATCCCCACAACTGCCTTTGGGACATCATGACATTGCTCTGAGTTCTAGCTTAGGCAGTTGGAACATACTCCTAGGAGCCCCATTCCCACCATGCTGCCCCCTCCCAGTTTGCTATTTTATTCAAGCTCTAATAGCAAGGGGAAGAGTGTTGAGAAGTTTCCANGTCTCAGCAGCCGTGACCATGAAGCAGAGGTCACAGTGGGAGGATCAGGGGACTTCTCACTTCTCTGTCAGTGCTTGGCTGAAGCACCACCCTTCATTTTCTCTCTGGACCTTCAAAGACAGCTAATGCTGGTCCACCAGGGCACAGACTCCTGTGCTATCAGCGAGAGCCCATTAGTAAGCTCTTGCCTGCTCCTGCTCCCCCTCCCTCCCCTGTCTGGATCTTCCAGGAAATACCGGCCTTTACCGGCCTTTTCTTGTTTGCTCTGGTTCTTCCTGTTTGCAATGCCATTCCTGAGCAACCACTTTCTAAATCAGCTAACTTGTCTCTGGAGCTGTCTCCTCGGGCGGTAAGATCTGCACCTCTGACACCCCATGTCACAGAGACTACATAAGTCATTTGACACACATATGCTGCACGCATACGTGCGTGCAAACACATGTATGTTGTTGATGTAAGAAACACAGCTCCCACCTCGAAGGGGGTAAGCGATGGTTTATTCTAGAGCCCAATACGAGTGAGCATAACTGGGGAACACATCAGGTTCCCCCAATACCATGTTCTTTCTGACATGTAGTTTTGTGAAGTTTTGAGTGCCAGACTGAAGAAAGTCATCAAGTAGGTGGGTCCAGCAAAGCAGGGAATGTTTGCTAGAGACCTTAGATGCTGAAAACGTTCTTAGCTTCTGGGATGGTGGAAGCTAGGAGGTCTGCATTCCAAAGGATTTACTTACTAGTCACAAGGATGTTATACCACACACAGAGGTGAGTAAAAACTGGCTATGGGGGAAGGGTAAAGAGAGCTCAAGATAATTTAGCCCTAGACTTGGAACCTTCTAACCGTTAAACACATCATTGAAACTTTAATCTGCCAGTCAGCCCTTGTTTATTGCCAGAGCTTCTTTCCAGAAGCTTCCATTCATATATGTGTGAGGTGTTTCTATAAATATCTTCACTATAAATCCTCACTCCTGTGTGATTTTTATATTTAGAGTGGAGCGCATGAAAATAGCTCAAGAACATGTTCACAGCCACTTCCTCATTTAGAAGAACTCAGAGCATCCTGCTCAGCTGGAGGGATTCTGTTTGCTGCAGCTCAGGGTACCACCTTTGTTGGGAAGACTCCAAAAGATCGGATTTGCTGACACAGTCTTGATAGGGATGATGGGGAAAAAATGCTTAGTACCAATCTTCAAACTGCTGAATATCGAGGCTCCCTGGGGGTAGAGATTTGGTTTGACCTCGGTGCAGCCCTGGGGATTCCTGACCTAGGGCAGATGCACAGTATGTGCTGGTTGGAGAATAAATGACAGGCAGTGAATTAGACTGAGTGGCTTATGGGTGAGTTCTGAGAAGAGGAGAACGATGATTGGTTATAGGTTTTGTTCTGCATGGTGAATATACCCTTCCTGGTATTTTTAGATGCAAAGAAAGATCTTTGAGGCTTTGAGCTGATGTTTTATTGAACAGGGTGACATCCTGTGGGTCCCTCAGAGGGCTGCCTTGCTTGTTTTCCATTCTGTACTATTGAGTAACTGGTGCTCTTCACACACACGCACACACGCACACACGCACGCACGCACGCACACATGCTGGAAATTGGTTTTCTTTGCCTTTGGTGGCATTTCTATCCAGTCATGCATACATGCGCTCAAGCGTTTGCAGTGGATCACAAGGGAGGTGATGGGAAGCTTGCTAAGATTCTGTATACGGGAATTGTAAGTGGTGATAATTCAACTCAATGCAATTCAGGTGAAGGAGGAATCTGTTAAACAGATGGTGGACTGCCTCATGCTGTCAGGGGCAGGAGTAGGACTGAGTCCTGGACGTGACTCTTGGCATGATCTTCTTCTTCTTCACATTGTTTTATCCCCCCACCCTCCTCCTTGGACTGGATCCTTCTCGTAGCTTCTAGGCGCCGCTTCAGGAAATGCGACGGAGTATGTCCTCTTTTTTTGTTTCGCATTTCCCAGGGAGGACCATGGCTGTGGAAGGGATCACATTGTATTTCACAGAGTGGAGAAGGGACGGGATGCCCTGAGAGCAGAGGCCAGTCCCCATGGGGAGGTGCTAAGCTGATGGCAGGCAGGGTCCGCTTCAGGGAAAGCACTCAGTAGCACAGTGGTCCAACTCTGCACCTGCTTGTTGTGGGTCCTTGAAGGGTTGTCTTCCTAAAAGGATGAAGGAAGGCTGAGGTGCTGTAGACAACTGATTATTTTGGACATTGGCTCTTGATAGTTTCTCTGAGGATGATGGCTGCTCAGACTGGAACAAATGAATGCGGAGTGTTGGGAGTTGCAATCGGCACCTTGTAGGTGTTCTAGAAGGCAAAAGAATGTTACCAGGAAAGACTCAAGGTCTACGATTTGTAAAACTGATAAATGAGGGCAGAATAGCTTTATTCTTGGGTTTAGAGAAAGGAATGGGAATGAAGATGTCGAAGCTACTTTAGGCTCTGAAGAAGTCATTGGAATGACAAGTGGACAGAGGTGCATAGAGAAACCCCTCTTCAGATGACAGAGAAACCACACTTTACCTCCTATGCATGTTTCCGGCTTTGCTATGGTGGTTGACACTGTTGTCAGTGTGCTGGGATTTGCAATTGCCTAGGAGATAGAACTCCCAGGTTGTCTGTGAGAAACTTCCTGATTGAGGTAGAAAGATCCACCCCTAATCTACCATGGATCCTTCAACAAGAGTCTATATAAGTTTTAGATTTTTTTTTTTAAAATAAAATAAAGTGGTCTTTCCTTGTTTCCAACATTAGTGAAGAGCCAGCAAGTGATGCAAAATGTGCGCTTACCCGGCGCCATGGTCACACTCACGATAGTCTATAACCCCACATGTGAGGAACTCATGATGGCTGAGCTAGCAGCCCATGGTGACAGCCACACCCATGCCAGCATGGATTCCTTGGTTCAGCTCTTCCCACAGACACAGATGCTAAGCCTCTTCCCGCTCCTTCTGCTCATCATCAAATTCTCTACAATCTTTTGAACAAATCCCATGTACCTTATGCTACTATTTATTTCAATATCAACTTAAATGGTGAGAGATTTAAGAAATTCAGTGGGAAAACAAGTCAGATATTCTAATAAATATACAGTAGATAATTATGTGTAATTATAAGATTTTAATGGAAGATAATGATCACACATCTTGTCCATTGTGGTGTATAGACACCGCACAGAGTAACCAATATGCTTACCAATGCTTCACCTTTAATTCTTTGAGAATTACATGAATGCATGCAAATATACTTTGATCATATCCACCACCCTCATCCCCCTCCACCTGCTCCCAGATTCCACCCCAAGACCTGTTTCTAACTTCACATCTTCCTTTACGATTCACTCAGTCACGAATTAGTGCTTCTCAGATGTGTATAGATCTATCTACTAGTGCATGGTTGACCTACCAGAGGGCAGAGCCCTGCAGAAAATGGATTTCCCACCTTCTAGCAGCCATCAACTGTCTGTCAATAGCTCCTCAGCCAGGAGCTGGGGCCTCCCAAGCCCCTCCCCCACCATGCTGGGTTGTTTACTGGCTTGATCTTCTGAAAGTCCTGTGCTGCCAGTCACTGGGTACAATAGTCCTGTCGTGTTTACAAGTCTTCCTTGGTCTCTGGCTGTTGCAATCTTCCCATTCCCTTTCCCGCCATGTTCTTTGAGACTTGGGAGCAAAGGGTGCGGTATAGAAACCCCATTTATGGGCTGGCATTCCAAAGACACATATTCTCTTCATCTTGGCCAGTTGTCTACCTCTGTATTAACTGCTATCCACTGTGGGAAGAGGCTGCTCTAACCCTGAGTATAGGGGTAAGAATTTAGGAGGTGGTTTGATACTCTGTCTATGTACAAAGTAATAGTAATAGGGTCTCCCCCAGGGACTCTGAGTCCCTAGCCTTACTTTCTGATGTGGAGGGTCCTTTTGGATCCTTATTTGGCAATGGGTGCAAACAACACATGGAAAAACCACAGTGACCATTCCACTGTGGCCACTCTCCCTTTATTGTGCTCTACCATTTCAGGGGAACAATGCCTGCTTAGCTGGACACTGGATTTCTCAGGTTCCCTTGCAGCTATGACTCAGAGAACAGTCAGGGCAATGGGATATGGGAGTTAGAGGTGCCTGGGTTCCTGCATTTGCAGCTATGTCTCAGAGAACAGTCAGGGCAATGGGATATGGGAGTTAGAGGTGCCCGGGGTCCTGTGTGTACTTAAACAGTTTTAAGTTGTTGTTTTCGTTATTTCTGCTTTTGATATTGCAGGAGAAAACTTTGACCTTTCCCTGACCCTGGGGAGTGAGCACATGCATACATGTGATCTTGACACTTCCCTCCTGTTGCTGTGAGATTCTTCACGTCTGCTAGGCTCCGCGGGGAGCTCCCTGAAAAATTTGAGTCACATTTACCTCCCCAGCCTGGAGGAGCAGTCAGTATTCCTGGCAGAGTACAGGTTATTATAAATGTTTACAAAAGAGATGGAGGAATTAGAAGCACCCTAGAGACAATATCACACTTGCCATGTTGAGTAGTAGCGTCTCCTCTAAGAAGTTGCAAAGATCATAGGAAGTGTCAATATTGTTGATAGCATTTGAGACTAACCAAGTTTTCATGATCTACCATCCATACAAAGCCCAGCTATCTAACTCCAAACAGCACAGCTTGTGTTGGTCCATTAATGTGTTGGCCCTGCTATACAGTTACCGGTGGTGTTTACCTTACAATGGACATGGCAACTCTTTCAAATACTGACCGTGACCATCTTGTCAGGAATGTAGCCTTGGGATAGAGGCTACCTGTACACATTCCTTTAAACAACGTCAGCTGGGTTGTCACTGGGGAGAAAATGTAATATTTATATGGGGGCCTCATGTGTGAAATCGTTGTAATATGAGAGGAGCATTTTGGAGCATTTCTGATAGCACAGTTTGTCCAAGCTACATCAGACACCGCAGAGAGCCCTGAATCCACCAGGTATGTTCTGAATTGTTCTGCTTTCCCTCTATTTGGTTGCTGGACTTGGCAGACCTTCCAAGACATTCTCCATCAATTGCTGTTTGTATGATAGGTTTAGGCACAGGAAAGCCACTCTGCTGGGCTTGGTGGAAAAAGAAAGGAGATTCTTGTGTGAGGGTGTCCTCAGGAGCTGCAGTTCCTCCCATGATGGAAATACATTTTACAACTTTTCCTTCCCCTGCGTGCCTCTTATGTAAACAACAAAACACACTGAATCAATTTTTCAGACAAACTTACCAAACCCGAAAACACAGCCGACCTTTAACAGTGGGTAGCATGAACTATTGGGGTTACAAAGAAGGTTTTAACTATTGAAACCCGTTGGCAACCTGAAAAATGAGTTTTCCCTCCTTCCAAATGGTTAAAAATAGCTCTATAAACTCTTAACTCCCTGTGATGGTGAGCTCAGCATTAATCACCTTTATGGCATCTTACATTTAGGCCACGGATAAATCCACGGGCCCCAATCAACCACTTTCCTGAGGAAATTGGCCAAATCCCACCTGGAGGGAGGGGGATGAATCCCAACAGCCTTGCCATTCAGACAAATCTCTTTTCAAGTACCCTTAAAGCTTTTTTCATACTCCAGCGAAGACAGCCGCACAGGAAACAATAATAGTTTAATCTCTTGAAAAATTTCCTTCCTGCATTGCAGCCCTCAGACAGGTAGTGAGAGCAAGCCAAGGAAAGTGAAGAGAGCCCCTGCCAAGCACTGGCTGCTACTTGGCTTCTCCTTCCTGCTCTCTTATAGGAGCCTCCACACTCCCCCAGAGATGCTCTGCTGTGGCCCCAGAGGCTCTTCTGCTGTCTGCCTTGACCCTCTCTGACCCTGGAAAAGAAAGAGCAAAGGGAAGCAGCCGTTGACTCATTACATGACTGGGCGTCTTTAAGCCGCCCGCCATTCTTCTGGAGCTTCCTAGGGCTTCCTTCTAAGGGGAAGACACATTTTATCTGGGAAAACACATGCAACTCTCAGGGAAGTGCAGAGCCTGTGGGGTGAATCTGCGGGAAACTGTGTCTGGGCTTGCTCAGAAGACCATGTGCCTCATTGCTGAGCAAGTCTTCCCAAGGCTGCGGGGAGGGTAATAAGGCTCCAAGGAACCTGAACAATTTTGAGATTTGTGGGCTAGACAGGGCCCATATTCAGGAAGTCCACTGGCTTTACCCTGGCCAGCCAGCTCAGAATGCCAGCCTGTCGTGATGTTCAGTAACCCACAGAGGATCTCATTAGGCCCATTATACATAATAACTCTTAGGGATTAGCTTGCAGTTCTCATGGATGGCTCAAGCTGTGTGTAATTTACTTCCAACGAGCTGTTTCCAACCAGTAAGATCTCCAGAATGGGCATGTTGACCCCTGGCCCCTCCTGCTCTTTGTGTGTGTGTGTGTTCACGTGTGTACACATGGAAGCCAGAGATGAGATGGATACCACCCTCTCACATCCTACCTCCTGTTTTTTGAGATAGAGTCCCTCATGGAACCGGGAGCTCCCAGCTTTCTTTAGACTGGCTGTCCAGTGAGCCCCAGGAAGCCTGTGTCTACCTCTCTGGTGCCAGGATTGCAGGCATGCATTGCCACAACCGGCTTTCACATGGGTCCTGGGGACTGGAACACAGGTCTTGTGTTCGTGTGCGAGCGCTTTGCTTCCTTAGCCTACTGTGAGTCCTTGACTCACCAGCTGGAATTTTTGCTCTCTATGCTCCCCAGGGAACACCTCTGTCTAAATGCACCCCAGAGTCCTGGCTCTCAATCACTCCCCTTTTATCCAGCCTTGTTTCTGGTTTTCCTCTTGGCTTGGCCATTTCAGGAGCCACTGGCAGGGTCTGGGCAAAAAGAACTGCATTTTTATCTCCTGTCTATTTCCCCCACCCATATTTGTGACTTAAAATTACCAAAAAAAATGCTCTCATTATAGAGAATAGAACATTGTCTGATCTCTCAAATAAATAGAGAGGAGGTAAAAGGGTTTGTTAGCCAAACTGCTGGTTGGCACAAAAAAAGTGAACAAATTTAGTTATCATAAAAATAGCCTCTTCAAGCCACCCACCGTGTCTAGGAATTCATTGGACACATTCCCATGTTTTCAGGCCAAGCAAGAAGTACATGAAATAGAACCTGTTTTCAACTCATTTTCCCTTCATTATTGAGGATAACCGAAGGCAAATTCCGTAAGATTCTCCTTAGATAAGCGTCTCGGCTAGCCAAGGGCTGTTACCTCAACTGTCAAGTAAGAAACTCAGCAGTCTGCAGGAATGCAGTACCCAGGGAGAGACCTGTGTAGTGAGGATCAGTAAAGACCAACAGACAAGGATAAGATGACCATCATAATGCAAGTTACCATAGCAACACATCGTGAGGGACATTTTGTCAACAATATGGGGGTGTTCAGCATTAGGGCCACTCACATGACATGCGGTTCTCAGAGGTGTGCGATCTCATGGTTTCTAAAAACAAACAAACAAAGGGAATACTCTTACGTAACGAGTCTTTCTCTGTTATTCCAGGCAGCTCCCACATAACGACAGAGAGACTTGTTATTAATTATGAAAGTTCGGCCTTAGTTTAGGCTTGTCCCGCTAGCTCTTGTATCTTAAATTGACCCATTTATATTAATCTACATCCTATCATGTAGCGTTACCTTTCTCCCACCTTGTTCTTAATTCCTCTCCATCTAGGGGGTGACTCTGCCCTTCTTCCCAGAGTCCTCTCTGTCCTTGGAAGTCCCACTTAACCTCTAGCTATCAGCCATTCAACTTTTTATTATGGCAATCACAGCAATTCATTTTCACACAGTGTACAAATATCTCACATTATTATGTTATATTAATTGAAAATTATTGATTGTAGTAATTTTTCTCCAATTTGTCTGTTTATTACAGACAAATACACAAAGGTGTATTTCTGATTAGTGGAATAGAGTGGAGTTAATTCTACTTTGATAATGTTTTATAATACCTAAGATGTCCTTTATGCAGTGTAGTGATTTAAACATCTCTGGTAAGTGACAAAAGAAGTCTTATGTTTTTAGGTGTTGGGTTTCTGCGATTATTTCTGTCGTGTCTGTATTTGTCAGCGTTCTAAGGGACAGAGGTGACAGAATGAATATGTGGTAAGAATGAGTCACTGGGCAGGTTTTGGAGAAGTGGTCTGTGTAGCCCAGGAAGGCTGTCTTCACAATGGGGAGTGGAAATCCCACAAGCTTCCCAGTCTATAAGCCGGGTGCCTTGCCAGGGCCTGGAAGATTCTAGAAGAGCTTTTCCTGAAAACTCGAAGAAGTTAGGTGGTGACACAACAGCCACAACGGGGTAGATGAGCACAAGCCAGAGGTGACCTTGTGAGGGAGACACGGGTCGCAGGGCACCTTGATGGGACCCACCGTTGAAAGGCGTGCTCACATTTGCCATAGGTCTTCCAGTATCAGTGAAACTGGCCAAGAAATGCCCTCCCAGCTGTGCCTAGAGGCTTGCCATGGGGACAACTCCAGATGTTGCCCAGCTGGTGACCCCAATGAGTATCCCAGCACATCTGTGCTCCTTGACTTCTATGTAGTTATTTTTGTGACTTTGTAAAAATGGGTTTTCTGCTCAGCTGCAAATCTGCAAGGTTCTTCCTGTGGAAGTGTCTGCATTTCTAACACTGCTTCCGTCTCTCCTGGGGTACCGTGTTTCATCAGAACATGGTTCTGGGTGGCGTTTCCTTTGACATCCATGTTCATAGAGAGGGACCCACCACAGAGGTGAGTGGGCACGCCTCACGTGGTCGTCTCTGCAATTGTGTGCAGATGAACAGGCCCGACTGGGATGGGAAGGGACCCTTCTCCACTCTCCACTGGTCTACCCACAAAGTTCTGTTACCCCAAGTGAACCTCCCTTCTACTCAATGATATTTTCTTATTCACCTCCAACTCCCAACCCTACCTGTTTTTTGCTTCATGTGGCCACTATCCTTCACATCTCCTAGATTCTGCCTTTGTCCCCAATCCACCAGTGGGGGCTTACCCTCTGCTCATTCTGTACATTCTTGGCCACCACATTTACACCTGACAAGGGAACTTTCGCCTTGGGCACAGATCGCTTCCGATTGGCTGCTGTGTGACATGGCACCTCCTCTTAGTGCTAACAAGGATGGAACTGAAACCTGCCAGTTTAAGTTTCCAGTTCCTGAGCTGCCAAGTGTGTTTATTCTAATGATAGCAGAATTCCTACTATGATCATGCCCTCATTAGTTCTGATGACCTTAGTTAACTTTAGACACCGAAAACCCACCTTGTTCAGCACGCGTGGGGCCATGGGATTCAGGATGGGCCTTTCTGATGACTTTCTGTATGTCTGTCCGGCCGCAGGCCTGAAGATTCTCAGGCAGAGCTGTACAGACATTGTGCCACACAGATTGCTAAGGCTGTCCAGTTTAGGAAGCCGCCACCTTCTTGATTCTTATGTGAAATCTCTTTAGAGGAGGAAGGACAGAGAGGAGATGGGCATAAAAAAGAGAGAGAAGGAATTATAGGAAAGAGAGCAAGTAATATTTGGCTATATTCTTCAAGATTTTGTGTTATTTATTTGAAGCGAATGCTTTTTTTTCTGGGAAAACAAGTCATATTTTTTAACTTGAAAAAGAAGGAATCAGTGTTTGAAGAGAGAGTATATCCAAAGAAAGAAAAACGAAACTCCTGTTGACTTGCTTCTGCTGCTGGTGTGCTCTGAGTAGGAAAAGATTCCAGGAATCAAACAGGTCTGGGATAAGCTGTACCAACCTGTGAATTTCTAAAGATAATGCTGAGTGAACGGTGCTACATTAGCAACAGCTCCAAATGGTGGTGTCTTCAAATTGTGAAAACACCAAATAGAGGCTGGAAGTGATTTCCTCAGAGATTTACTGACTGATGACCCAAATAAAATCTGCAATAAACAGGATGTGATTGGCTGGCCAGGAGGGCAGAGTCAGCACTGCACAGTCCCTGCCTCTCTGCCCATTCTCTTCTTGAGTGCCTCTAGCCATGGTCAGATAAGTTCTGTTATGCCTGGCTGAACTTCAGGAAGGTTCTGTGACCTGGTGAATAAACAAGGTGTGGTGGGAACCAGAACCAGACTCCGAAGGGGTGAGGCCCACCTTAGCACTCAGAAGCCGGCTCAGCTTACAGGATGCCCGGCCTAGTGGTGTGTCAGTACTTGGTTTGTTTCAGGCCAAAGCGTGCGTGACTCAGGGAAAGCTCACTTACCTTGTGGCCCTCTCCCCAACTGACTTCCCTGATTTTGTTGTAGAAGTGGGGGACTGGCTTAAAGGAGCCCGGTGACTAACATCCTGGGGACACGGGGCATCCTAGTCTGGTTTGTGCTGATCTCGGTTGGCACAGGGCAGGATGGGGGAGTGAGCAGCTACCCTGGACAGGTGGGCATGGACCACCATCCTCTGGTTTCCTTTCCTCCAACCTGATCTAGGCTTCTGAGCATGCATCCATCAGATCCATTTTCTGCCAGTCATAGGAGACATTGTCTTTCCCTGTATCTCATCCTCCATCAGCAGGGTATACTCCAAAGAGAGCTCCAAGGGACCAGATGATGGTGGAGCAACCAGGATGGGGCCAGACATGCTCCTAAAACCACTGTGTGGAGTGTTTGTTTCTGCTGAGCATTTGATTAGGCACAAGTGGGGCCTAGGCCATCTGCAGAGTAGACCATGGGATTTAAGTCTGTTTGAGGCAGGAGTGACATTGATCAGAACAAAGTCATTGACTTCCCAGCGCCCATGTAGCCTTATTGCTGTTATTGCTCTGCCTTAGCCTCCTCAGATATCATATGATATTCTGGTAGGCCATGGAGGATATAGCAAGTGAAGCCTTTAGCATCGTTCCTGGGTCTCGGTGAAATGTTGATTCTTGCTAATGTTTCTAGCATACGCAGCAACTGCTAGTACCGCTACAGCAGTCAGGACATTTTTATTGGTTGATTTTACTCTTCATCAATTTCGTACATGGATAGAATGTGTTTTGGTCACTCTCCCCTCCTACTCTCTCATCTCCTCACAGTCCATAGCAATGGCTCTTTCCCCTCCCTACTACACCCTTCCCAGAACCATGACTGTTGGTTTCCCTTTATTGACCCCTTTAGTTTGATCAGGCCCGTCTGTTGTGGAAACTATCCACTAGAGCCTGGTGGGGTCAACAGTGGGGTCAACTATCCACTAGAGCCTGGTGGGGTTGACAGTGGGGTCAACTATCCACTAGAGACTGGTGGGGTCGACAGTGGTGTACATAAGGAAGGCAATGACTCCTTGAATCTATGACTAACCAGTAGTCTTCCGTCAGGGCTGGGTCTCTGAGTCCTTTCTTCTTCTCAAGGTTGCTGCTCACAGGTCTGTTCTTGTGAAGACGGAGTTCAGGCATCTGAAGCTGCACCCCTCCCCTCTCTCCCTCCCTTTCTCTCTCTCTCTCTCTCTCTCTCTCTCTCTCTCGACTGTCTTTTGACTAGACAATCTCACAGGCCTGCTTCCTAACTTCTACTGGCTCTTTTTTCCCCCTTACAACGTTATAGGTTATTTTTATTGTTCTTGGTTGCCATCTAGATGTAGAAAGTGAATCCCTGTTGCTGAACAACCATGGACTTCAGATACAGTGGTCCCAGAATGTCTCTTCCCTAAGGACTAGCTTTCATGGTATCAGAAAACACCATGCAAACTTCTAGAGGAGGGAAGCCACCAGAACTTCTGCCACAACAGCTACAAGCATGGCATGACAGCCCTCAGGATACAGTAGTGGCACACATACATTGGCAGTAAGTGACAGCTTTCTCACTGGACGTCAGACTGGCTCACCAAGAGGGAAACCAAGGCCTGGTACTGGAAATCTAACCAGTTATACAGGGCTAGTGCAGTCATGATATTGGAGGAAAAAAACCTAAAACCGGCCTGTGGCTTTCTGAAGACAAGCTGTAGGTTAGGTTTATTCAGAGAGTTCTCAGAACCACTTACGCTGAGTTCTTGAATTGTTCATAGCTGTTGGCAGAATGTGAGCTGAAATACACTAAAAGATTTTGAGAACCAGGACAAATTCCTTCTGTATGGGTCATGCATGGTTTTTCTCATTGTCTACTGTTGTTCTCCACAGTTCTGAGACTACTTTCATTTATGAGGGAAAAGGGACACATTGACTATATATATTTTTTAGAAATAAAAAAANGGCCTGTGGCTTTCTGAAGACAAGCTGTAGGTTAGGTTTATTCAGAGAGTTCTCAGAACCACTTACGCTGAGTTCTTGAATTGTTCATAGCTGTTGGCAGAATGTGAGCTGAAATACACTAAAAGATTTTGAGAACCAGGACAAATTCCTTCTGTATGGGTCATGCATGGTTTTTCTCATTGTCTACTGTTGTTCTCCACAGTTCTGAGACTACTTTCATTTATGAGGGAAAAGGGACACATTGACTATATATATTTTTTAGAAATAAAAAAATGACAGTTTGAAGGCTTTTTAGAAAGAAAATCATATCCGAAGTGAGACTAAAACCTCTACTGGCTCCTACGGCTCCTCCTGCCCCTTTCTGCGGTGTTTCTCAAGCCTCACAGGGACTACAGCTGTGTTGCTCGGGGCTCTTAGATAACTAACGTCTATTCCTACCTGGGACCACCCCTGTTCTGCTCTAGGGATTTCTTTGAGAAGGAAGCAACCCATAAGGGAAGTGACTACTCATTCTAAGAAGAGCACACAGATTTCCTGCTTCATAAGAAGGAAAATGGAATTCTACTTTTTTT
>LOEQ01001834.1:91188-122994 GCA_001685075.1 Bramus lutescens
CACACACACACACACACACACACACACACACACAGTCAATCAGGATTTCAGCTGCACCAGTTCCTCTAGAGAGCTGGGAGGAGGAACCTGTTCCAAGCTCGACTCTTGGATTCTGGTGCAGTTGGCAGTGTCACGCAGGGTTTGGCTTGTAGCCATATTATTGTAACCATCTCCCTTAATCTTCACGTGGTCAGCTACTTATGGGAGTGCCTGTGTCTGAACCCCTCCCCCCATTTTAAAAGTAGCCAGTCATATCAGATTAGGACCCCCCTAGTGACCTTACTGAAACTTGGTCAGCGCTGTGAAGAGCTTGTCTGAGGCATTGGAGATTAAGATACCAACTTTTGGATCTTGGAGATGGAGGGATGGATACAAGCCACAGCATGGACAGAAACAAGTCTCCAGGAGGACAAAAAGCCTGGGTCCCTGTTCATCACCACCAAGCTACATTGTTTCCATCTTTGGTCCCTTTGACTATATAAAGCTTATTACAAAGAGTTCAATAAAACACCTTATCAATTTGTACCCAGGAACTGTCCTTACCTTGTGTGCACCCTGGAGACAGTGTCTGTGACTCTGACCTTCTAGGTAGGCTCTGCCTTCCTAGGAGGAGGGGGCTGGTTATAGCTGGATGGCCTCTGAAAGCACTGAGCAGGAGCTGTAGTTCAGGACTCTCAATGTCCCTTTAGCTCCATTTGCCTGACTTCTGTTTCTCTGAATCCATACATTCAGGGTGTTTTAGAAGAGAGAGAGAGAGAGAGAGAGAGAGAGAGAGAGAGATCCTTCCCACCCTTCAGATTCTTAGAACCATAATTAGAGAATGTTACATTCCTCTGCTACTTTGTAAACATACCTACCTGACATCATATATACACAGAATATTTGAGACAGGGTCTCACACTGTATCCAAGATGACCTGAAACTCCAGACAATACTCCAGTCCTCCTGTCTCCGTTTCTGAGGGCCACAGTTCAGGCATGATCATCACACCTGGCTTCCCTGGTATTCTACACCAGAAAGAGAGAGCACTTGCTCTGGCATTTTTAACTTGCAGAGGGATCCCTGCTGGAGACTCCTTATCCCTTCCTGGAAAAAAGAAAATAAAGGAGCAGAAATCAGGTGAACAGGAGCAATAGGGTGGGGAAGGGCTCATCACCACCCATCACCATGGGCAAGCAAAAGCCCGTGGGCTTAGGTTTTAGGAGGTCTTGCCTTGCTTCAGCAAACGCCCCTTTTGAAGAAGAGCGACGACACACATGATGTTGGTTATTCTAAGGATGAAGCCGACAGTGGAGGTTCACGGACTCCATGTTTCTTTCTTCCATCCGTTTCACCATGGAACTCACGGTGACAGCGGCCTGGAGTTCATCGCCAAGGTTAGGTTCTCAGAGCTACCTTTGGGTCTCTACATTCATATATATATTTTTTTTTTAGGGATTCTCCTTTCTTTGTGTGCATAATCTTTACAGTATTTCTGTGAAGCTTAAGTATCAGATTAAATTCTTCATATTTCTTCTCCTTTGATGCAAAAAGCGTAGTAGAATCCACACAAGGAGAGAGCCAGGTAGGCAGTGCAATCCTCTATTTGAATGAATTGTCTGTCGGGTCAGGGTTTGGCCCGTCTAGAGGTTTGCTCACTTCTGAAAGCAGAAGTCCCAGAGTCCTTTCTAGATGGACTCTCGAGGTCAGAGGATACACAGAGCTAATTTAGAGGTACCCTGGAGACCAGGGCTCAGCTTGGGTCTGTTTGTCTTGTTGGGTCTCTAAAGATTACCGTTGTTCAGGCGTTTCTGATTCTTGGTTTGAAGTAATGGGGCTGCCATGCCCTGCCCCCCTCTCTCAGGGCTGCTCTCCTTTGGGCCCACAACAAATATGAATTCCTGCGATACCTTACAAAGATATGGTAGGCTGCAAAAACTAGCAACGTTCTCTGTTTTGTGTTCAGTGTGACGTTGCAGTTCCGTCTGGAAAGCCTGCTCCCCTGCTCTTGTTTATAGGTAGCCTGTGACTTAACCTGGCTAGTATGTGGCAGCAGAAGTGATGGTGACCATTTCTGAGCCTAGAATGAGAGCCCAAAGAGTCTATGTACTATTACTCTTTCTTAAAACCCTGCCTAGATGCCTTGTGAACAAGACCAGAGTAGTTACCTACACCAATGTCCTTCTGAATCTTCCAAGTTACAGAAGCGAGCCCCTACCCCTGAATTAGGACTCAGTTCTCTCCTGGAACAATGCAGAAATCTCTTTGCCAGACAGTGAAATTCCCTTTGGCCTCAAGGTCCCTCACTGGAGTCATGTGATGGAGCATCTCAGCCAAGGATGTCGCAAGCAGATCACTAAGTGAAGGAAGGAGCCATGAGCTCCAGGGTAGCATGGACCCACCAGGCCCGGGAGCATGCTCAGCCCTGGTCCTGAGAGTACTGCATCACAGGTCTCTAGGTAGACTGGCTGGGCTAAAGTGGACCAGCGTGGGGTGTTCTGCAGAGACTTGGGTACTCGGCAAGGATCTGGTGGTACTGTGACAGCATGATACTGTCACTCCTCACTGTCCCCTTCTGGATCCTTCCTGAATGTTGGTTGACTGGGGCAAAGACTCTTGAAATGAGGCATTTGGATCCCATTGACCTGGAGAGTGTGAAATCTGTAAGACTCTAAGCCTGACTCCTCAGCTGATGCTGTCGCTTGCTGCGCTCCTCAGTCACCTCTTTACCTCCCACGGACAATGGTGACAAGCGTCTGCATGTATAGTCTTACCCCCTTGCTCCCCCTGCATGGTTTACGCCCACAGAATCTGGCCTGATTCAGGTCCCCCTTTGCCCCTTCCTTTCTGTTTCTTCTTTTCAGGACGGTCTAACTGAACCTAGACTGGGCTTGCACTCAGTGTAGAGTTAAGAACAGTCCTGAATTGCTGATCCTCCTGCCTTCTCTCAGATGCCTTGGTTGGGGATGTGTGCCGCAGGGCTCATCTTCCTTTTTCCTTTTTCAACAATGATGGCAACAAAAGAACAAGGAACAAAGTGACACTTCTGGTCATTATGCAATGGTGTAAAAGCCTTAGTGTTTTCCAAAAGGGTTTCGTTTAACATTTTAATTACTGTGTTATCTATGTGTGTCTGAAGATAGTTTGTGTGCTTAAGTGAAGGTCATGCAGGTCAGAAGAGGGCACTTCATCCCCAGACCTGGAGTTAAACATGGTTATGAGCTACTATGTGGGTGCTGGGAACCAAACCCAAGTCCTCTGCAGGAGCAGCAAGTGCTCTTAATCACTGAGCCATCTCTCCTGCCCTAGAGCCTTATTCTCTTAATTCTTGCTACCAGAATTCATTACAGGAAGCCATTTTTCAATGCTTATGGTGTTCAGCACAATAATTTTCTATCTCACTAAAGATGTCCACACCTTAATCCCAGAACCCAAAGATACTGTATATTATGTGAGGTTCTGCTGGTTATCTGAGTGAGACCTCTCTCATCTCATGGACTTTCATATAGAAAAGTCCAGATGGACAAATCAGAACATGCCCTACTACTCTCTTTAAAGATGGAAGAGGCCATGAACCAAGGGATGCTGCAGTGGGCATTTGGCACTGTCAGGCAGTTGGTGCCTCTGGGTCCACTGAGTTTGGCTTGTGATGGGTGAACCAGCTCAGCTTCTGTCCCCACAGGTTGTCCCTGCTGTTGCCACCCTCAGCCACCGTTTCCGACAAGCCCTCTACGGTTGTGGATCTGGGGCTGACTGGAAACAGGGAGGACTTGGGGGAGGAGAGCAGCAAAGATGATCAAAATACATCGGCAGGAAATTCTCAAAGAACAAATAAAGGTTTTAAAATTTATTCTAAAAACAATTGAATGATCCTGAGAAGGCTAGCATGAGACGGCACCCTCCTGAGAGAGGTCCACAGCCGATCCCTCCCTCGCAGCCCAGAAACAGCGGAATCTGCTTCTGGCCTGCAGTCACGAAGAAATGGTGCCGAGTAAACCCCTCAGTGTGTCCTCTTCGGGTACGCCCTGCAGAGCACAAGCTTCTGAAGCTTCTACCATTTCCTGACTGGTGTGCCCCCGGCATCATGAAGGCTGACGAGAAGGTGAGCCCTGCTGGCCACCTTTCTGTCTGTGAGGGAGGTTAAGTGTCAAGGCCGCCACCTTTCTGAGCTGTTCTTGTGACTCCGAGGCCAAGAGGGGATGGAGAAACCCAGCAGCCCCACCCAGGGATGGAGGTCATTGAGGAGCCATTTATTACAGCATGGAGTTTCTGAGAAGAGGAATTAAACTCGCCTAATCTCATTTCCTCCGATGACAAGTCATGCTCACAGGGCCCGAACTTCTGGAAAGTGCGATGCCTCCTTGTGTTTCTGCAGAGATAAACGAAGTTAAGGAAGAGGTTATGAATGGGGCCTGTGCCTGGAGACTGTGACTCAGTGACTCTGCCTGCGTCCCTCCCTCTAAGTGGACCCCCAGCCCTCCTGGGGGATGGTCTCGCTTGCTAATTTGGTCTTAGCAGCTCTGCAGGCAGAAGGTATTAAAGCGTGGATTTCCTCCTGGAAGCCATAGCTANNNNGGGCAAGACAAGTTTTCAAGATGCACTCTTGGGCGGCGACACAGCTTAATGGTAGAATGCTTGCCTTGCACAAATGAGGCCCTGGGTTTGCTTCTTAGCTCCAAAAAGAAAAGGATGAAAAAAAATCATTGTTAAGTGTGCACAAGTGATGTGTTACCTCCTTAGATGAAAGGTTTTGTCTGTATGTCTGGCTTCTTCCGCTGGTGTCTGAGGCTGACCTGGCCTGTGGAGTTTGGCCTGCAGATGACTCGGCTGTGTCTCACTTTGACTCTTTAGAGAGAATTGTTCTCTGTTAAGCATCAGAGGGTTTGGAGAGAGCTCTGTTTCCTTTCATGAAGGTCCCTGGGCGTCTCCTGTTGCCTCCTTTCCTGTGAGGGCTAACATTGCAGTTCAAGGCTGAACACATTTTCACAAGAGGCATCCAGGGAGATTACCTTAGACAATTGTGGGGACCCTAGGTCAGATCAGAGAGGAATGAGGTCAAAAGGCACTCCCTGAGAGAGCTGAAAACCACTATCCTTTGGTAGATTAATAGGGAACAAGAGTAAAGGGTATGGGTACATGCAAGACAAGCTCCTCTGGATACCATGCCCTGAGGAAAGTAAGGTAGGAAGGGCTGCTGCCAAGGTTAAGGTCGAGCAGCTGGTGTCAGGGGCATGTGAAGCCGCTCGCAAAGCACGCGGCTTAGGCTCAGCTCTGCAGATGATGATCTAAAGAGAACCAAGGAATCCTGGTCCCTAAGGATGCATCTGCAGTTCATGCTCACATGTTTTGAGTGTAAAGAACAGCCTTGAGTGATGTAACATTTGGGAAGAATCAGGAGGTGAGAGATTTAAACTCCTGCCTCTGTACACACACACAGGGCTCTATGCAAGAGCCGCTTTGGGTGATAGGGGCCAGCAGACGCAGTTGTCACTGGATGGAGTTCAGTGCTTGCTCTAGGGAAGGCTAACTGCAGAAAGAGGAGGATCCTGGAGCTCTACTGTGTGTGAGGAGGGTGCTCCATCAATGCCTCCAAGTTTACTCAGGTCCCTACAGGGTCCTGGGAAGTCACCCCTCCCCAGTGTACCTCAGTCTACCTATGTTTAGAATAGGAGACTGTGATTGCACGCTCAGGGTAAATGTGGCCATCAGACTTTGGGATGGTTTACAGATGACTTTATAAAACTATGGTTTTGGTGTTCAGGAGGAAGGGGACACCAACACTGACTCCAGCTGCAGTAGGACCATGGACTCAGACATGGATCTCGGGAGCAGGACAGACCTGAACATCACCATGGCTTCGGGTGGAAATGCCAGAAACCATGTGGAAGTCCATGACCTGTGTTCCTGCTGACTGTAAAGGGCTAAGAAGCACCTTTGTCATGGTACTGATGACTGTGGACTCACAGTTGAGAAGGAACAAAGGAGACTTCTGTGAATACACCTACCTCCACTCCACTCGCAGAGTGACAGCCTAGATAGAAAGCCGTTGAAGAGAACTCTTAGGAATTGTGAAAAGGATGCTGAAATGTAGCTCTTCACAATGGCCGGGAGTTTGACCATGCTCCAGTGAGTATATGGGCAACACAAATTGGACTTTTTTTTATTATTATTCTTTCTTTTCCTTTTTCTGTAGGGGGAGCAGTCCTAAAGGTGGGGAGGACCTGGGAGGACTAAGAAGTGAGTGTGTTTGGGCTTCATGATGTGAAATACTGAAATAATCAATAAAAAATATGATGAAAAATAATGCAAATGCCTAATACATACTTAAATATAAAAAAGGAAGGAGACAGAAATTGGGGAGGAAAAAGTCAAGACCACTTAAATGTTATCTTGTTCCCTGACGAGAGTTCTGAATTAGTTCAGTGAAAGTTTACTCCTGCACAGAGATTTTTTTTAACTATTTTGTTGAATTTTGGACACTGTAGAAAACCACAAGGTATTGTTTGTTTTTTCATGACATTTATCTTTATATAACATTTATCTTTATTCTCTCTCTCTCTCTCTCTCTCTCTCTCTCTCTCTCTGTATGTTTTGTCTGCACGTATGTCTGTGTTGCCACATACCTTCCTGGTGCTTGTAGAGGCCAAAAGATGGCTTCAGATATCCCAGAACTTGAGTTACAGATGCTGGGCGTTGAACCTGGTCCTCAGGAAGAACAGCAGCGTTCTTAGCTGCTGAGTCAGCTCTCCAGCCCTTTGTAGGTAGTAGGTCTTCAAATTTGTTTCTCAGATACGAAGGCTAGAGACCCTGACACACAGACTCTGAGCTTATATCCCGACAACCCCAATTCCAGTCTCTGGAAACCCCAGTGTTGGCGTTGACTGCAGCCCTCCTTCTGCTATCAAGAATGCCCGAAAACTGCACAACTGTGCAATATGCTTTAACCATGGGCTCCAAAACCACAAAACCCATCACGGCGGCTGGCAGAGCAGATGATCCCGGAGAGGATGTCTTTGAAAGACCAAGACAAACATTAAATTAATCAACCAATGCTCTGGGGGTGGAAATGGTCACTAATTTCAAATTCTTCATCTCTGGAAAAATCAATTATTATTATGTTTATTGATGTTGTATTTGTCACTATTTTCAGCTATTTCCCCCCATGACATGGGTTAAAATAAGAACATTGTTATAAAAGAGATTAGGCATGTTCGATTCTGTCCCTGGACTTTCTACCTGGGGTTTGGGAGACAGATTAACTGCTGTAGGGGCAAAGGCTCAGCTTGCTTCTCTTTGCTCTTCTGTCTGGTGACTTCTTTGGCCTCTGTAAGATTTTGAATATTTTGTTAAGTACCAGTTAAAGCCTGTTAGTCCCCGGGCAGGGTTTTGGAGGGGTGGATATGAAGTGAATACTCTCTTGTGGCAAGTTGGGGCTTGGAATTTGTTTCCTTACCCCCCAAAGATCCTCAGCACCATTACTTCACTTTAGGGTAAAGATCCAAGAGGGGCTTCCTGCTGATGTGTTTAATCGCTTAAGTGGCCTTGACTCACAGGAACCAGTCAAAGCTGTGTGTGCATATTGCTCCATCTCTAATTCCCCACTCCCTGTTGGATGACTGTTATCCTTTTGAAACACTTGGTGATTTGGTGTTCCCACAACAGTGATCCAGACATGTTTGGCAATGATAGCACTATACAGGCCATTATCTCATTTGGTTGCATGTCTATTTGCATGCATATATAAATATATGAAAATATGCAAACCATAGTAAAATGTATGGCCTAAGTATAGCATCAGATAAATTATTGTGAAGTCGTGGTCACTAGTCCATTATGTTCACTAACTGGGGAAATTCTCTTTAAAGTGTATCTGTAAAATCACATATAGAAATATATGTATTTAGCAAGGCACTATGGGAATTTTCTATAGACTGCATCCTGTAAAAGTATATCAGGTAACAAGTACATGGTACTGTAAAACATTTAATATATCACAACTAAATGTTTCCTAATGAAACCCTTAGATAAGTGTATTTATAAATCCTTACTTGATTTAGATATTTACAAAGTCAAAACTACTTACTGTCATGCATTTAAGCAACACAGATGCTTATAAAACAGTATCAACATAAAAATCATCCCCAGTCCTCTCTCCATTTTGCTCCACAGGTGGGCACTGGTTTTCAGTGTCTGATGAGTTCTTGTCTTCATTTCTTGTTGCCTGGGCAGCAGGAAAACAAGGCACACATGTTAGCTGCTTTAACATGACTGCAATCCAGTTCCTGGGGGAGAGTTGTGTTGTGTATTGTGTCAGAGGACTGTATTTTGTTCCATGAACTTGGACAAGATGTCATGATGGCGAGGACAGTGGCAGGGAAGGATTTGAACCATACAGTACACAGAAAAAAGACAGCCAGAAGGGGACTGGGGCCATATTTAAGGCTCTAGGACACACACCCAGGGCTCTACTCTATCCAACCAGGTTCCACCACTTGAAGGTTCTTGTAGCACTGCCACCAAGTGGGGACCAAGCACTGAACACATTTGGCTATGAGGCCATCCCACCTTGTAATTCCACCACAACAGCATATAGAGTGGACAACCTCTTGCTTCATCTTCTCTTTCTTTTGAATGATTCCTATTATTTCATATCATGCATGCATTGGAATTTATTAGCCAATCATTTGTTGGCAGAATCGTATGGTATTGCCAGTTTGTTGGATGTTCATTCTTGTATTAACCTCTAAACAGATTCTGAATGGGGAAGAATTGGTGTCAGTAGGCATGTATCCTTGTAAGTGAAGTTCTGAGATTGGCCATTGGAACTTTCAATATAGAGGTGTCAAGGCAGTAACTGACATGGAATGAAGTGAGCTTCCTTCCTATCTAGAAGAGAGAGAGATGCTGAAGACTTGACTCAGGACTGCCACAGTGTGTTCTAGTTCTACTTATGAAGACAAAGGTTTATTTTGACTTCTGATTTTGGAAATAATGGGTGGTTCTGTGATTCTGTGGAATCCCACCATGGTTTTCATGTGGGCTCCAGTGAACTTGTTCATAATGTGGCCAGGGAGTGAATTAGAGAAAGAGGAAGATACAGAGACCAGAGTTTTCCCAAGGTCTGTCCCAAATAATCTCTAGTCCTCCCAGGAAATCCACTTTTAAAGAGTCCTCCCCTTTTTAATAGCGCCCAGCTGGGGACCAAGGCTGTAGTGTTATTATATGTGAACTTTGGCTGACAACTAAGGTAGGGAGCCAGGAAAGAAGAGATTCTAGAATTATATTCCATTGACAATTAAGTAGGGCTGAATTGGTAGTAAAGAAGTTAATAATTTCTAATTACAGTTAAAGCTATGGTCTTGGGTTTTCAGTGGTGGCACAACCTGGCCAGGGACAGGACAGAGCTGCAAAGTGCTCAGCACTGGCCAATGAATGCTGACTGTTTATTTTAGGGACAGGTGAGGTCTTGGGAGTAAACCCCACTTGGAGTGGAGGCAGGGGATTGAGAAGTAGGGTTCCGATTTCTGCCTCCATCCCAGGCAAGTCTTCTTCATCTTGAAACTTCCCTTCTCTTCAAGGTGGCCAGGTGATGAGGGAGTAAAGGCTTTCCAGCTCCCTGCACAGTCTTTGCCATGGTAATCGATGGCTTTTAGGAAACAGAATTGATAAGGGCTGGAAAGAATCAATACAGAAATGTAGGAGGCACAGGAGTAAGAGATGAATGGCGTCTGTTAGTGGTGAAGCCACGGGCTTTTGCCCAGCCTGGTGCAAGTCTCCGTGGGAAATGTACCATCTTTGACTACGGTTGAGCTGAAGAAGGTGAATCAAGGAGCATGAAGGAGAGGGAACAAGAGAACACGGATTGGGGACCCTGTCTCTTTGCCTTTCTGTTCGAACCTACATTGCTGGTAGAATGCCAGCCCCCCTTCTTTCCTTCACTCAGTGAAGACCACTAGCCTCACACTGAGCCTCACACCTGAAAGGATTGTACACGATGATGAAACAATGCTCCTCCCTGACTGAAGGCATTTCCCTGTGACCCTGCCTGAGTTGGGCTTTGGTGCTATCTCCCTCAGACTGAAATAAGACTCACAAGCTGGAATCGCCTACACGCCTAGCCATTGGTGGACTGTTTGGCTTAATGCATCTTCTAACCCAACAGTACTATGACACTTCCCACTTTATTTTTTGTAGAAAATAAAAAAAGATGTAGAAATGATCCATCATGGAAGTCATGGCAGGAAGAGTCCATGTCTAGGTTCAGTCTGAACTGCGTTACAAGCTCTGGGCCCGCTCAGTGCACTCATGTCAGGAACTAAAAATCAAATCGTAATGTAATCCTGTGGTAGAATGCCTGCTTATCTTGAAAGGGCCTGGGACTGATCTCCAGTTATCACAGCAAATGTGCAATCTTTTCTCTGATGTACCAGGGGCTCCAGCGGTGTTCCACAGCTGGGAAAACAGTAGACAGTGGGAGAAGCACACTCCCCCTTTCTGTACATTGCAGAAAACCACCAAGATTGCAGAATGCAGGCTCTGTTCAGCCAGGAGTGCAAAGTTCTGTGTCCAGGGTGTGAAACTTCTCCAGGTGGGTTGGAGGGGTTTAGAGAAGCTGTTAGCTGGCCTGAAAAGAGTCCTGACCTTGGTGTTGCATATACACAGGAGGGTGGGCCAGCTCTCTCAAATTATCCAGCAATATTGTAAATGTCAAAATCTCCAAACCTTGGTTTGTGATTCATCTTTCCATAAGCAGAACACAGAGAAGCCTTGTTGGGTCATGATGTGAGCTTACTACATTCTGAAGCCATTTCAGCACTTACCGACCAATTAGAAGGACATGTCTTAAAAGGTTGCTCAAACTCATGATAAAGTTTCTTTATATGGGCCTCAGTTTCAACTTCTCTTCAAGGACTCAAAACATATGTGTCTTACTTGTCTCGGCACCATAGCATTCCCTGAGAACAACAAATGTTATGATTGATTTCCGAGCTGTTAGAACAGGAGCTATCAGGAGTGGGAGGGAAATGGGAGGAGGGGAGGAGGTGGCAACTTTTAATAAATAAATAAATAAGAACAGGAGCTATCTAGTAACTGATTGTTGTCTCGTGAGGGCTTCATGTTGCAGTCCAGGCTCACCTTGGCTGTGCAATCCTGCCTCTGCCTCCAGAGTTGCTGGCATTACCCAAATGACCACTCTGGAGAGTAACTTTGTTTTTCGGGGATTGGGGGGCACTGAAGAGATCCTAGACAAGGCCTTGATGTTATCATAAACAGATGTGGTTAATTCACAGCAGCTGCAGTTACCTGCACAAGATAACCACAAGACCATGCGTGTTAAATTTTCCAGCACTGAGTGGGGAGAGGCTCCAAGCGACCCACCCACAGCAGAGGCACTGATGAGAGCTGGCGGTTACTGAGAGGGGTTGGCCATTGATATGTTGCCCGTGCCTCAATGGATAACCCCCCACCCCCACACACCCACAAATGCCCATGGGCAACACTAATAGGACTTAGTGAGTTGTTAAAATAACAGACATGGAGTTGGGCAGGTGATGGGGGTGTTGTTGTGGGGGAGGTGTAGGGAGGGAATTAGAAGGAGGGAGTAGGCAGATGAATGTGACCATGATGCATTATATACATGTATGAAGAAAACCACAATACTCTCCCCACTAAATATACAGATGTACAAAGACTTTGCTGATGTGCTCTATGACCTGGGTCTTTTTTTATTTATTCCACTAGATCTCTTTCCAGAAGTGAGGTCAGTTTTCATGAGTGTGTATACTGGTATGGTTGTTATCCTTATCCCTGCTTTGCTAGCTTTTCCAAACAGGAGAGGATTATGGGAATTCTGCATTTGAGGAGTCCAGAGTTAAGAAGCAAAAATGCTCCAGTCATAATAGATTTATCTCCTGTAAGTTTATTATTTTGGGGACAGTGACACTATCAGAAGATTGACAGTCCTCTGATTCCATTTGTTCCGCAGCTGCACATTGGTGACCAGCCAGCTTGGCAGTAAGTTGGCAATGTTTAATAAGATTGTCCTCCATGATTGAAACAAATGGCCCTCCTTTTGTCATCAGAGATGGAACCTCTATGCATTTGTTTTAGTGATACAAGATCTGACATCATTAATAATCCCAGGCTTGCTACTTGCGCTTGTTGAATACAATAGATGAATGAAAAATTTAATTTTTTAGTAGATCATAAGAGATGTGCCAATACATCAAAATTAATTTAGGCTGACTGTCTTTGAGGTGGGAGACATTCCATTGTTTCTGCTTTGGTCAGGCTGGCTCACGTATGCGTGCCGACTTCATCCTGGGGGGAGCAGCTGTGGGGTGAAGCTAGAGTGGTTTTTCCTTGCTGTTCCTCTCTTTCTCCAACCATCCGAATCTGCGTCAGCTCCTAAAGACGAACTGCAAACCCTACTTTCAGGTTCTTCTCCAGCTGCACCACACACGAGGAGCACTGTCCCTTGTTTGATTGCCTGGCATCTTCTCTTCCCAGGGCTGTAGAATGGTTCGCTGTGGGAATGTTCCTCAGATTTCTCTCTCAGATCCAGCACTTAAATCTTGGGCTCTAGCAGTTTGCTTTTCATGGGTTTGGTGCTGTGTGGCACTGCTAAGAGCTTTGTCTGTCCGTGACCTTGAAGAGACAGTCACCTTCACAAGGTCAGACAGACACCATGTTTGAACACTCTGCTTTTCAGTCCCTATCAATCAATGTAGCTGGGGTTTGCAGACACGTTAAAGGGTTCTGTTACCTTTGAACTCTCATGCAATAGTTGTACATGTGAATACGGTACAGTGTGGAACACTATGCCTGATTACAGCGTGACACAATCATGTTAGGGGAATTAGCATTTGCTCGCGCTGAGAACCTTTGACCTTGTGTATTCTGGTTGCTTCAGGTGTATAGTTTCCTGTTTCAGGTCTGTCACAACCCTCTTACTGCCTCCCTTCTTTCTGCCTTCCTATCCATCCAGTCTGAGGAGCTCTGGCTATGACAACTGATCTTTCCTCAGTTTTCAAGTTTCCCTCAATGAGGTGATGGGACAGACTTAGTTGACTTCCCTCACTTTTGAGCGGATGCGGGGTGGGGTGGGAGGAAGGTAGGGGAGCGGGAGGAGAGGCATGAGGGGGAACTGGGATTGGTATGCAAAATTAAATAAATAAATGATAAGGTTTCATTTCTTTTCTAGGCATTTATCTCGGCTTGGGGTGTTCAATTACACTTTATATCATGCTCCCTGCTGTCAGTGTTTATTCCTCTGCGGCACGAGTGATGTTTGAGAGGAGGGCATGTACCTGTGCCCACCTGAGGCAGAGACATGCCTGTGTGGGCTGGATGGACCTGGTGAGCGAGCTTTAACAGTCTACCATTGTGTGCGGGGAGAAGAAGATTGGCAGTGGCTTCGGCTGACCTTGACTTTCTGGCGTGTCTCCTTTGGTGGGGGACATATGGAGCTCCCCAATTGTTGGGATCTTCTGTTATGGAGTTGTGTCTGGACTGGGAGAACAGTGTTAGATGTGGCGCTGGGGACACGGTGTCAGCAAAGGGCAGGAAGCTCATGAGGCTGTGAAAGGAGAACTAGAAAATGTATTTAAATGACAGACAGCTTTGTCCACTGCGCCTGGAGAGCAGGGGTCCCAATGTCAGGAAGACAAGGCACATGAATACACAGACAATCAGACAGTCATGACAGTGGACGTGGTCAAACGTCACCACTGGGTTCGCTCATTACCCTTGGCTGAAATTTATTTTTCCTTTAGAAAATATATTTTCACCCTGAAATGTATGGCATGGAACCCACCAGCTCTACATCTCTGAGAACATCCACAGCTTGGTCTAATGGTGCCTTCCATTCTCTCTTCACAGAGAACTTTCTGGGGGTTGCAGCCAAGAAAGGGTTTGAGGTTCAGACCCATCTCAGGCAGTTGCATCACAACTGCGGTCATTTCCCATTCTCTCCTGAGGGTCGACCTTGTTTCTGTAGGGCCAGCAGTTAGCCCAGAGGCTGATGGTGGGTTCCTGTGCTGTGTGTCACTGTGTGATGGGGCAACTCTTGGCAAGCCACACAGGGTCTGTCTTTACTCAGGGGCTTTCCTGGCTGTGGACCTCGGGAGGAGGGCTTGCCTCAGGGAAGGCTGAGAGGTGCAAGAATATTAGACAAACACTTTCAAACAGGGTGCCTGATATAGCTTATGATCTAAGTGCTTTAAAACAAAGACAGGGCACTCTCTAATTCAGGAGGGAACATGTAGGTGTAACCAGTGCTCTTGAGTAAGGAGTTTAAGAAGTGGGGACTTAGGGGACCTTTGTGCTTAGTCTGTTCTTTGCCTAAGGTGTTCTTGAATGACATAAATGAGAAGGTCATTATAGACCTGAAGTAGAACAGGATGAGGTGGATAAGATGAAACAGTTTGAAGGTCATCCAACGGTCTCCAAGACAAAGCAGCAGAGGAAAGGCTAGACAGGATCAGGCAATAATGGTCACCCAGGGCAATGTGTAACCATGAGTGCTGTGCTCTGGTAGAGTTCAGCCATCTCACATCAATGGCCAAGGGGGAGCCTCACCCTCTGAGCAGGAGCAAGGGAACTAAGTAAGCAGAAGAGGAACATTGCACTTGCTGAACGGGTGAGTGTTGTGTCATCATCTACTGACAGCCAACGAAAGGGTTTTAGAATAGAAGATATTCCTCATTTTTTATTTGACTACTTGTTCTTTTGATGGCCAATTTCTTGAGTTCTTTGTATATTTTGGAGATCAGCCCCTCTGTCCAATGACGGGTTGGTGAAGATCTTTTCCCATTCTGTAGGCTGCTGTTTTGTCTTGCCGACCGTGTCTTTGCTTTACAGAAGCTTTCCAGTTACAGGAGGTCCCATTTATTAATTGAACGAGAGTCACAGATACGATGACCCCAATATAAATCCTTCACGTCTCCTGTGCCAATGTGTTCAAGTGTACTTCCCACTTTCTCTTGTAGGAGGTTCAGTGTGGTTGGATTTATGTTGAGGTCTTTGACCCATTTGGATTTGAGTTTTGTGCATGGTGATAGATATGGATCTATATTCATTCTTCTACATGTTCGTATTCAGTTATGCCAGCACCATTTGTTAAATATGCTTTCTTTTTTCCACTTTATATTCTTTGTTCCTTTGTCAAAACTCAGGTGTTCATAGGTGTGTGAACTGAGATCCAGGTCTTTGATTCAGTTCCATGGGTCCTCCTGTCTGTTTTCATACTAATACAGTACTGTAGCTCTGTAGTAGAGTTTGAAGTCAGGGATTGTGATGCCTCCAGAAGTTCTTATTGCACAGGATTGTGTTGGCTATCCTGGGTTTTTCCTTTTCCATATGAAGTTGAGTATTGTTCTTTCAAGGTCTGTGCAGAATTTTGCTGGGATTTTGATGAGCATTGCTTTTTTTTTTTTTTGCTTTTTCGTACAAAGTTGGGTACTGTTCTTCCAAGGTCTATGAAAAATTTTGCTGGGATTTTGATGGGCATTGCATTGAATCTGTAGATTGCTTTTGGTAAGATTGCCATTTTACTATGTTAATCCTACCTACTCAAGAGCATGGGAGATCTTTTCATTTTCTGGTGTCATCTTCAATTTCTTTCTTCAAAGTTTTAAAGTTCTTGTCATACAGGTCTTCCATTTATTTGATTAGAGTTACTCCTAAATATTTTATGTAACTTGTGGCTATTGTGAAGGGTGATGTTTCTTTGATTTCTTTCTCATCCCTTTTATCATCTATATAAAGGAGGGCTCCTGATTTTTTTGAGTTAATCTTGTATCCTGCTACATTACGGAAGGTATTTATGAGTTGTAGAAGTTTCTCTGTAGAATTTTTGTGGTCACAGAACTAAACAGATAACTCTTAACAAATGAACCTAAAATATTCGAAAGACACTTAAGGAAATGCTCAACATCCTAAGCCATCAAAGAAATGCAAATCAAAACAACTTTGAGATTCCATCTTACGCCTGTAAGGATGGCCAAGATCAAAACACTGATGACAACTTATGCTGGAGAGGTTGTGGGGTAAAGGGAAAACTCCTGCATTGCTGGTGAGAGTGCAAATTGGTATAGCCTCTTTGGATATCAGTATGGTGATTTTTCAGAAAATTAGGAAACAACCTATCTCAAGACACAATAATACCACTTTTTGGGTATATGCCCAAAGGATGCTCAATCATACCACAAGGACAAGTGCTCAACTATGTTCATAGCAGCTTTGTTTGTCATAGTCAGAACCTGAAAACAACCTAAATGCCACTTGACCAAAGAATGGATAAAGAAATGTGGTACATTTACACAATGGAGTACTACATAGAGGAAAAAAATAAAGGCATCTTGAAATTTGCATGCAAATGGATGCATCTAGAAAACATCATATTGAGTGAGGTAACCCAGATCCAGAAAGACAAATATCATATTATTCACTCATAAGTGGCTTTTAGACATAAAGCAAAGAACAAAACCTGGCCAAGCTTGCCCAAAAGACAACACATGTTCAGAAAAGGCACATGAATTTCTGAGTCAGTGGTGCTGAGCTTTCTCTGAGAACTTGAAAACTTTCCTTTTCTTTGTTTGCCTTCCCACCCTAATTCTGTTGGGCTTAAAAGGGATGGGGATGCAGCAGGGGACCAGCGTGAAGTTGGCTCCTTCTTTAGATCGGAAAGGATGGAAGAGACTAGAGAGGACCCTGGATGTGGCTGTGGCAGCAGGTAGAGAAGAGCAGACAAAGCCAAATGGAGACATGGGAGAAATGAGCGTCCTGGTCTCTGCCTGCACCTCTCCAATCCTCTGCCATGCACACAAGTTAAAAGAAGCCACATTGGTGTGGGACGGCCTTCTCTATATGTGTTGTTTTTATTGGTTAATAAGAAGCTGCTTCCAGCCAATGGCTTAACAGAATATAGCCAGGCTAGGAGAGATATAGAGAGAGAATAGGCAGAGTCAGGGAGAAGTCACGTAGCCACCACTAGTGACAGATATGTCGGAACCTTGCTGGTGAGCCACAGTCACATGGCGATACACAGATTAATAGAAATGGGTTAATTTAATATAAAAGAATCAGCCAGAAATACACTTAAGCTATTGGCAAAACAGTGTTACAATTAATACAGATTTCTGAGTGACCATTTCATGGTCTGGGAAGCTGGGAACGAACTAGTGGCCTTCCTCAATACCACATGGACAGTTTCATTTAAGTGGAGTTAGGAGAGCATTTGGTGGCAGGTATCCAGTGGGAACTGAGTGATTGACAGCCTCATAAGGGGCAGGTGTATTCTTCTCGGTTTTAAATAAGCAAGTACATGTTTCAGATATTCTTTCTGGAAGTTCTTCCTGCCTTCCCTTCCTCCACGTGAATGACCTGGGCAGGTGGGAGCCCTGGGAATCATCAGACATCCTCTGTGTACTTATTATCTCTCACTATATTTTAATGCAGGTGCTTTGCGAACAGAAGGATTTGCTACCCCACTCTCCCAGAGCCACACATTTTAACATAATTTAAAATACTGAATTTCATCTCTTGGGTCAGAGTTCAAATCCTAATTTCATTGCTTGCATTTCTGAACTTCTTGGGTATTCCCAAGCACAAGCCAATTAGCGTCAATATGGAAAAAAAAGGCAGGGTCCTACTTTGTGTAGAGCCTGATGATGGCTTGTGTTTCTCCTCCAGTGACATGGAGGAGGCTTCCTCACTAGCTGTTTTAGAGAATCAAGTTGTTTGCAGATATTTTGAGGTCTTTTTGAGTGAAGAGAGGCCACCCCATCTCTTAGGAAGCCAAACCGTATGGTAGATGGCTGTGGTGATCGATCTCACCAGAGAGCTGGTCACTTGTGGGGTCAAACACGTCCCAGATGTTGGGTCTACTCCAAAGGAAAGGTCTCGATATCTATGGGTGACACTGGAGTAATTTAGAATGCTAACTTCATTTGGTATGCTTTAAAGTAACTGAGTGACAGCTCTTGAATTGAAATGTTTGTTGAAATTCTCTGAGTGCTGTGTCCTGTGTCTGTAGCTGTGTTTATTCAGCTACTGGCTGTGTTATTGATTTTTGATTAAGCCCAGAAGGCTACCTCTGCATATATGAACAGGCTCTGGAGTAGGAGGATTTGTGCACTTGTGGAGACTCTTCCTGAGGGAGGACTCTCACTAATTCTAGGTCAGAGAGAGACCAGAGCAACTGCAGCTTTCTGGGCATGCACAGAAGGCCAGGGTGCTGAGTAATTAGCAGTGAGGCAAGAATATAGCAGAGGCATCTACAGAGGGAGAGGATCACCACAGATGAGAGACCAAGGCAAGATGACCAGAAGAGGAATCTCACTGGTAAAACCTTAAAGGATGACTTAAAATTAGCTCTATGGATCACTGCAGGAGCTTGACATTCTTGAAGGACAGGTAGTTCAGCTTGTACAATCGAACAAGCGGAGAGTGATAGACAGGTTGTTGTAGTCTGTGTCACAGTCTGGGCCTCATGGTGTATTCCAGGGGGGACCACAAAGACTCCCATAGAGGACAGAGACATGGTAGGATTTTAGTGGGGCAAAGACAAAATGTGTGCAGAGATGGGGAAAGCATAAATGAGAGGCATCAAGGAAGTTCAGAAGCCTGAACTAAAGTCAGCTTCATGGCTGAGAGAGCTGGGGAAGGGACATAATAGATATTTCTGAGATATAGTATCAGGTCTTGATCCACAAGGAGAATTCCCTGTGCTATCGATATGGTCACCAAGACGGGTCAATGACCCATCCAAGAGGGAGGGGAGTGAGTAGGGGATGTACAAGATCAGCCTGGCTGACTGCCTTGTAGCCTTTTGTGGAGGTGTGTTGTGGAATATTCCTTTACACTTTGTGAAGGTGTGTCACTGTGGTTGGTTTAATAAAAGGTCAAATGGTCAGTAGCTAGGCAAGAGGTATAGACAGGACTTCTGGACAGAGAGAACTCTGGGAGGAAGAAAGGCAGAGTCTCCAGCCAGAAGTGAAATAATCAGGATGGGCAGAAAGGAAATGAGACAAGAAGCATATGGAAAAATGTAGATGTAAAAAATATGGGTTAATTTAGGTTATAAGAGCTAATTAGAAACAAACCTAAAGTAAGGTTTCATTATTAATAATAAGTCTCTGTGTCATTTTTTTTGTGAGCTGGTGGGTTCCCAAAGAAAAATCCATTTACAGAGGTGACCAGAGGCAGGGGGATTCAGAGGCTGACAGATGGACAGGAGATGCAAGGATGACAGCATTACCAACAGTGTCAGGAGGCAGGCTTTGGACACTGCGCGAGGTCACCAAGGACAAGCATATTATGGTGTCCAGTAAGCACAGCTTCCTCTCTGCTTTAAAATTTTGGTGTAGGAGGCCCTTCTATATTTGTGTTGGTTTCATTGGTTGAATAAAGAAGCTGCCTTGGCCTTTTGATAGGGCAGCCCTTAGGTGGGTGTGGTAGACAGAACAGACTTCTGGGAGGAAGAAGGCAGTGTGGCAGACGCCATGGCTCTCCTCTCTGAGATGGATACTGGTTAGACTCATGCCAGAAAGCCGCAGTCAAGTGGCGATACACATTAATGAAGATGGGTTAAAATAATATGTGAGAGTTAGCCAATAAGAGGTTAGAAGTAATGGGCCAGGCAGTGTTTAAATGAATACAGTTTCTGTGTAATAATTTCGGGGTTAAGGTAGCCGGGCAGCGGGATGCGGCCTGCTCATCATACAACAAAATTTTCCTTCAAAGGTCATAATTTACAATATGTTTTTATAAAAAGGAATTATTAGAAGAAGATGAAATCATTTTGTGGAAGACACAAGCTAGGAATTCATGGAGTGTAAATGTTTCAAAGTTGGGAATCCATGATCATTATGAATGAAGACGGAACTTGTGACTGGATTTGTGTTGTAGAAAGGCTGCTTGGTCATTCTGGCCACTCGGCAGGTCAAACCTGAAATAACCACACAGAAGCTATTAATTAAATCACTGCTAGGCCTATTAGCTCTGGCTTCTTATTGGCTAACTCTTACATATAATTTAACCCATCTCTATTAATCTGTGTATGGCCACATGGCAGTGGCTTACCGGCAAAGTTTCAGCCTCTCTGTCTCTGGCAGTGGCTCCATGACTTCTCCCTGACTCTGCCCTCTTTCTTCTAACATTCAGCCTAGCTTTCCCTGCCTAACTAAGTTCTACCTTTCTATAGACCAAGACAGTTTCTTTATTCATTAACTAATAAAAGCAACACAAAGACAGAAGGACTTTCCACACCATATTTGGAACTTACTTTTGCTTGGGGACTTTGACTAAGGGGTGGTGGTGGTGAGCTGGGAGAGTGAGAGAAAGGATAACCAGAGGGGAACATAAGCTCCTGCATCAAGAAAATGCCCTGGGAAGGGAAGGAAGAAGGGAAGGGGAGGGGAGGGGAGGGAAGGGAAGGGAAGGGAAGGGAAGGGAACGGAACGGAAGGGAACGGAAGGGAAGGGAAGAGCTAACATGTTCCAGGTAGATGGGTGGGATCTAGGAATCTAGAGAGTTGTATTTTTAGGGCAGGCAGATTATCCACATGTGGTCATTTAGGAGGCAGAGGGGGAGGGAAAGGGAAGACTTGGGTGTCTGTTGATGGTATGAGGGAGTTCCTGGTAGGTAGAGAGGTCTCTCAACCTGAGGAGGAGCAGGTGGGCAGAAGACTAAACAGAAAATGTCCCAGGTTTGTAGGCAGAGAGGATCCCAGGGTGTAAATTCCATGTGGGAGGAATGGGGCCCCCGCAGGAGCATGCTTGCCCACAGGGCCACCTAAAGAGCCAAGCACAGCCATCATAAAGCTCCGAGGATGGCCAAGTGAAGGATAACAGGTAGAGGGGATTTGGAGTGATTGGAGGACCATGGAGCCTGCAGGGTTGGGCAAAGGCCAAGTCCAGCCCTTCCCAGGGAGACGGCCCTTTAGAACTGCAAGGTGAGCAGCATCTCCATCCGCCTGAGGACAGGGATAGAGGTAGACTCCTGGGGATCCTGTGGACAGAGAAGCAGGGCTGGAATTCCTGTTGCTCCATGGTTATAAACACTGATAGATCCTGATTAGGTGGAGATGGTCAAGTGAAGGGTGCCACGAGAAACAGGCCACAAGTAGATCAGCAGGGCCACGGTGCTCTGGAAGGACAGCAAAGGGCTGTATCTGCACTCCAGAACCTTCCTTCTCACTGCAGAGGCCATTCCTAGGGACACTGCTGGAGGTCAAGTCCCTAGAAGTGCAGAACATGGGCGAGGACTTCAGTCATGCCAATAGAATCCTAACTCCCGACTTCACCAATTCCTTTCCCTTTTTACAGGTATTTACCAGCTGTTCACTGAAACTGCACCACAATGTCCAAAATGCAGAAAGACATCATTGACATGGCCTTTTAAAGGCCCTTGGAGAAAGTGTTTAGCTAATAGAAATTAAAACAACCTTATCTGTTGACAAGTATAACTAAATATATATAGTCTGAACTATATAATGTTGCACTTAATATGTAGTTCAATAGCATCCTAGTGCCATGCCTTGCGTGCTCAGTGTTTGGCGTGCGTGCAAATGCATGTGTGTATATGTGTGTATTTGTATATATGTATGTATGTATGTATATATATATGTGTGTGTGTGTGTGTGTGTGTGTATACATGTGGCCAATGGGATGGTGTAGTAGGTAAAGGTGCTAGCTGCCAAGCTTGACAACCTGAGCTCCATCCCCAAGACCCGCAGGGTGGAAGAGAGAACTGACTCCCACATGTTGTCCGCATGTACACCATACCATGGTACACACCATTCCCTTCATACCTCGTGAAATTAAAAACTTAAAATTGAAAACTAATCTCTGTAATTTGTATCTTTACATATAATTGCCTACTTACCTCTACTTAATAGATATAGTTTCCCTAATAATAGGAAAAATCTGTCTTGAAATTTGCATTATGATACTATAGCGTCAATTTTCAGATAAAGCTAGATGACTTTGGGAACTATTATTTTAAGGTAAAAATTTGAGTGGAAGTTTATTTACAAGCCATTATATGCAATGGTGTGGCCAGATTTCTTTTTTTACCTGAACTCTAAGTTATTATGGAAAGACCTTGAAAGACCAAGAAATGACATCAAATTGATGACATAATTTCCTAAATGACCAGCCATCACTTCTCTAAGAAATGCTATCTTCATTTGTAACTCTCAGGATACTCTGAAATTTATAATACAAATAAGATTTCTGCGGTATCAAGTCCGCAACCCACACATAACAGCTCAGTATATCTTCATTAATGAGAAACATTCCTATTGATTTCATTTTGCGATGTTTCATATTACACATAACAAATATGTATGGTCATCTAAACGAATTATTGCAATCCAATTTGGAATGATTGCAGGGCGTTATTGTGTTATCTCGAGGGTGCTTTAGTCTCTGGGTGTCAAAACTGTTTTTATTTAATGGGATAACATGGCAAAGTTAATCAGAGTAGGTGAACCTCCGTAGAGCTGAAGGTCACATGCATTTACTCTTGCTTGGAAATGGAGGCACTTTGGGTTCTGAACCCTGTCTGGGGGTGGGTGGAGGGTGGATGAGGGAACAGCCTGCAGATTTAATGACTGTGCTTCCTCCAGTCTCATTAGTGTCACTTGGCTCGTGGGCTTTTCAATAACTGGATTTTTGATTAAAAAATTTCCTGCAAAGAAAATAAAATTAAACAGGCAATACAAATGTAATCAGAAATCGATAGCACAGTTAACATTTCTATTGTGTGTTATTGAGCGGCTCGACTTTGGCCTGCTCAGCTTTGCATATGGACACGGCCATGCCCGGAGTTCCTGAGCATCGATAGGATGAGTGTGAGGAATAGTGAAGACCATCTTCTTTGCGGAATTGTGTTTCCAAGAAAAGTGGGGCTTCTCATAAAGTGAACCCTGTCCCTGTGGGGCAAGATGCAGGGGTAGCGGACGACTTCGCTTTGGCTGAACTAACCTGTTTGCTTTTGATGCGCACACCAAAGATGCAGGGGGTGGAGTTCCAAACTTACTGTTCAAGAGTGCATCCCTGTTGTGGCAGGTTCTAGGAGGCTGGGCTTTTGCCTTACAGAATGTGCTGACTCTTTGTCTTTCTTGTTTCCGTCTCTCTTGGAGAGTGAGTGGGACACAGTTGAGAACATAGTGGTGGTCATGAACGAATGCCTCTGAGCTTTCAACATTCTTTTACAATTTACGGTCAAGATGATGAAATGAGATCATTGGAAAGGCCATTCTATTATTCAAAGTTTTGAAAATTGAGACAATCCACACATGAGTTCAGATGCTGGGAAGGAAGAGATGGAGGGGCCAGAGGCAAGAATTCAATGTTGGGTCAGAACCAGAGCCTGGGAATTAAGGAATCTGTCATGAATTCAGGACACACAGAGGAGGCTGGTATCTATCCAAAAGGTCAGAGGGAGAGTTTGAGGGGACCTTGAACCCCAGAAATAAGGGCCATTTTGTCATTGGGTAGTGATCAGAAGTCCATTGAGTCCCAGATGTAGGTTTCACACTCCACCTTAGGTAGGAAAGAATTAATGCATAGGCCTGTAGAGTCCACAGCTAGGAAACCAAAGGTATCAGCCAGGTGCAAACCAAGGCCCCCATCAAACAACAGCCCAGTTGTTGACAGTCCAGTGTGGAAACAAAAGCCAAACAACCCAGAGGTGGTGGACTCTGTGGGATCGGGGTCACTTCTGAATCAGGGGCACAGAGATCAGATTTCTTGGTGAAACAATAGATGCCAAAGAAGGCCTAACATTTCAGTCACTGTACACAGTCAGACATGCTTGTTTTAAACATAGGAAGATATTGTGTTCCTTGAAAGAGATAGTCCAGTCCTCCAAAAACTAGGAGACTTCACAAGAACTGTAGCTAAGAGTGATGTCTGTGGAATCTGAAAACAGGAGTATTTAGATTTCAAAGTGACAACGTGAGCAATGAGCTGTGCAAAGTGAAGGGAAACAAGTGAGCTTGGGTCGGAGAAGTTGTGACCACAGCTCTGGAAAGACAGACTTGAAGATAAAGCTGAGAATCCTGCCGAGGAGGTAGCTCAGAGGGATAAAAAAGGTAACGGACAGGAGCCCTCAAATATGGCCAGTGGGAGGGCCAGAAGGGCACTGAGGGAAAAACAGGAATAAAACAATATTTTAAAAAGCATTACTGATGAACTTTTATGATTAAAAAGTCAGTTTTCAGTTTAACCCAAACCCAGCAAGGCACATAAACCGTCAACCCCTGACACAGTCTTGTAAAGCCAGGGCATGAGAAAGACAAGAACTTTTTAAAAAATATAATGTAATATTTTTACTTTTAACCCATGTGCACATGTATGTATGTGTGGGGAGGTATGTACCTGAGCAGGTATATACCCACAGAGTCCAGAAGAGGGCCCTATATCCTCTGCAGGGTATTACAGGCAGATGGACCACCTGATGGGGGTGCTGAAAATTGAACTCAGGTCCCCTGGAAGAGAAGCAGATGCTTTTTTTAACCGAGACATCTCTCCAGACCATAATTATCTTAGAAAGAGAAGAACAAAAGCAAAATTTTGTCTATTATTACTGTGTGCCTAGCTGGGAAGTGCCTCAGAAGATGGCTCTGTGGGGTTGGTTCTGTCCTTCTGCTTTTACATTGGTTCCTGGACAGAACTCAGTCTCTCGTCTTGCATGGTAAGTGCCCTTACCCACTTAGCCACTGTGCCAGCCTGGAGCAAAAGTCTTTACAAAGTGTAAGTTGAAGCAACACGCAGGTGGCCTGGGTCTTATATTGACCATCTTAACTAAGACACACCCCTGCCAGACATGCTCACAGGTCAGCCCCATGTTCACGGTCTGTCATTGAGATTCTCTTCCAGGCGATTCTTTTTTTCTTTTTTTCTTTTCTTTTCTTTTCTTTTCTTTTCTTTTCTTTTCTTTTCTTTTCTTTTCTTTTCCTTTCCTTTCCTTTCCTTTCTTCCTTCCTTTCTTCTTCTTTTTCGAAACAGAGTTTCTTTGTTCCTTTGGAGCCTATCCTGGAACTCACTCTGTAGACCAGCTGGCCTCGAACTCATAGAGATCCTCCTGCCTCTGCCTCCCGAGTGCTGGGATNTTTCTTTTTTTCTTTTCTTTTCTTTTCTTTTCTTTTCTTTTCTTTTCTTTTCTTTTCTTTTCTTTTCCTTTCCTTTCCTTTCCTTTCTTCCTTCCTTTCTTCTTCTTTTTCGAAACAGAGTTTCTTTGTTCCTTTGGAGCCTATCCTGGAACTCACTCTGTAGACCAGCTGGCCTCGAACTCATAGAGATCCTCCTGCCTCTGCCTCCCGAGTGCTGGGATAAATGGCTTACGCCACCACTGCCCAGATTCTTCCAGGTGTTTCTAAGTTGTGTCAAGCTGACATTTGAAGGTGACCATCACATGAACCTGGCGAGCCTTTTTTCTTCTCACCATTAATGAATGTTTTAATCCCTAATAAATAGTTTTAAAACATAGATGAGGGGGAAACTGTGTTTCAAGAGATGCGAAGTCTGGGAGACAACTGAGCAGTCAAACGAAATAACAACACTGACAGAAGAGACAGGGAGCCGGATGGTTCCAGCAGGCAGCAGGGAGCTACACTGAGGCAAGGCTGCCAGGGAGCACTGCAAACTTACCAACAGGACAATTTCAAGTTTGTGGAACAAAAAGAAAATACTGCACAACAATTTCATGGAGGACAGCGAAGCAGAATTTATGAGAAAGAGAGGTTTAAGGTCCTTACCTTTAAGGCATTACATGGAGAGTAGAGACACTGGATATACCAGGATATCAAAAATGTTAATAATGGTCCTTTTTAGATGATGCAATGCTAATTATGCATCATAGGAGATTGGTGAGGGCTTAGAAGTATGGGTGTGCATTTTCAAAAGAACACTAAAGAAAAAGGAGCAAAAAGAAGAAAGAAAAAATCAGGAGTATAACAGCAAAATTTGATCCAAATATATAAAACCTGAAATAAAATAAATGTAAATGGATTAAACTATTTTTTTCAAACAGCAGACTTGGTCTGGGCAGATTGATTCCTTGTGCATTCTGAGATACCCCTGCGGTTTCCTTTTATCCTCTGTTGACATAGGCAGAGGTCACATTTCACGGAAAGAGCAACTGCATGCATGCTGTCTGGAGGTGAGGTATCACTTGGCATATCTTTAGAATCTGATCTGATTCTGGAATTAATTTCTCCTCTTTGCTTCCAGGAGCAGCAGCAGTGGGGAAGTTCTCTGTCTCCCACAGATCTGCTCAAATCTAGAAAACAAAGCAAGATGAAGATGCAGTGGGTCAGCTCCTATGCAGAGTGGTTGAAGAGATGGCAAACCACAGGCTGAAAGGTTAGATCATTCACACGGTTGGGTGGCTTTATTAAGAGGGCTGATAACTGAATCAATGGTCATGTACAGAGAGACCTCTAGCGAGGAAAGGCTGTAGGGCTTTAATCAAGTTTCGACTCCAACCACTGGTCTTAGAAAGCAATAATGGAGGTAGACCAGAAGTCCATGTAACATAGCTCCTCTCCAGTGGCTTCTATTAGATCATCGCCTAAAGAATGCATGTATATGTGCATGTCAGCATGCATGTGTTTGGGTATGTGCATGCTGTCATATGTGGCCGCTGGAGTAGGGGCAATAACCCTCGAGCAGCTACTACTGCTTGCTGGAGACAGCTGTTGACAGGTGAGCCCTCTGCCCCACAGTCACTTTAGGGGGCAGAACAGAGATGGGATTCTGTCCATGACACGAGTCCCACCATGCCTATGGGATTAGAGAGGGAAGAATTGGACTCACTTCACTGTCACAGTAGAAAATATTTCCATTGACCCAAAGGCCTTATGAGATTTCAGTCCAGGACCCAGAGTCCAGGTACTCTATGTTGACTTCGTCTAGGGACAGGTACTGTGTCCTTTGGATAGCAATGGCCAGACAAGGTCATTGATATTACAAAAAGGTAAACATGGAGATGACATCCTAGGTGGCGCACTGCTCCTCCAAGGCAACTGTGGTGTGACTGGAGGGAGGGAGCCAGGGCTTCTCAGGAGGTTCCCATGGCAACCTGCTGCATGACCAACAGGTGCTCACATTCTGCTCTAGAAATATGCATTCTGTTTTCTCATCTAGCCTTCTCTGAACAGGTGCCTTTCTCCTGAACAGGGGGCCCTCAGCTCATCCCAACACTGTGAAACAGGATAGGCTGGTCCTCGTCCCTCTCCCACCATCTTGTCTTCCGGATCACTAGACCTTATCAACTCAAGATGCCCTTCATCAGGTCTGCTCTGACTCTCATGAAGTCGACAGAACTCTGTTCTGTACTCCTGCATGAACGTGTCCTTAGACAATGATGATGGCTAGCTTTGGAAAGATCATCACTTGAGCAGGAGATGGGAGAGCTCAGACAGGATAGCAGTAGCCAGCCAGGCTATTGAATGATCACCATGCAGAGCCCGAGATTGAGATGCATGTGCAGGCGTCAAGGGCTGTGGGCATGAAGACTCTTACAGGCTCCAGGGAAGATCTTGATGGATGATTTGAGGGACCACTTTAGAATTGTCACAGAGGTGAGAGGGTTTTGACACATACTGCACATTGTAGGGAACATAGTGAACATTTCTGGTCCTGGTAAACATCAAAGGGTATCACTATCATGGATGTTGGGGGCTGGAGAGATGGTGCAGTGGTTAAGAGCCTGTACTAATCTTTCGGGCGACTGGAATTTGGTTCCCAATACCCACGCTGGGCAGTTCACAGCTGCCTGTAACTCCAGCTCCAGGGGACTGTCACTGTCTTCTGGACACTCTGCAAGCACTGTAATCATGTGCACAAACTCCCACGATAGACGTATATAAACACATAATTGAAAATTAATAATGAAGAGAACACAGGTGCTGGTTCTGTGTGAGCCAGTGGTGGAGCCTCTGGGCTTCAGTTTCTGTGTCTGTGAAATGGGGACAATGAGCGCACCTTTGTCCTGGGCACTGCAAGGGTCAGTAATCATAGAGCTTGCTAGCACACATTCAAAGGGAAGCCACTGTGGCTGTCACCACCAATGACTGATTATGGAACCCCATGGGGGTGGGGAGAATCAAATAGGTCATCTTAGCCCACCATTCTCATTGCCAAGATGGGAAAATCTAGATGTTCTAAGTGTCAGACCTCAGTGAGTGGCCAGCTGAGATGGAATGTGAACCCCAGACTCCAGATTCCCTGCTGGTTACTCTTCTGTGTCAAGATTAGGAAGTTGTGACCCTTTATCTAAACAAAATTGGGTCTGAAAGCATCTAATACATAACCATATTGTTCCCAGAAACCAAGATCAATAACTGTGAACTGTAGCAAAATGCCACAAGAAAGTAGATTCCACAGTTCCAACCACAGCCCTGGGAACGCCTGGCTTTCACTGCCCAGCATGGTGAGGGCTGGGAAAGATGTCACTGGGCTTTCCCTCACCCCTCACACACTTAGGGAAAGAAAAAGATGACAGCTGAGGTCAAACCAGGACTGCAAATGTGCTTTGGCATGTTCTGTTTGCAGAGTTCTGTGCCTTGGCATGTTATGTTCATAGACTTCTGTGCTTTGACATGTTCTGTTTGTAGACTTCTGTGCTTTGGCATGTTCTGCTTGCAGATTTCTATGCCTTGGCATGTCCTGTTCATAGACTTCTGTGCCTTGGCATGTCCTGTTCATAGACTTCTGTGCTTTGGCATGTTCTATTTGTAGACTTCTGTGCTTTGGCATGTTCTGTTTGCAGATTTCTATGCCTTGGCNTCTGTGCCTTGGCATGTCCTGTTCATAGACTTCTGTGCTTTGGCATGTTCTATTTGTAGACTTCTGTGCTTTGGCATGTTCTGTTTGCAGATTTCTATGCCTTGGCATGTTCTGTTCATAGACTTCTGTGCTTTGGCATGTTCTGTTTGTAGACTTCTGTGCTTTGGCATGTTCTGTTTGTAGACTGTTCTGACGTGTTCTGTGTGTAGACTGTTCTGAGACTTTTGTGTGATTAAGTTCATTCTTCCCAAGGTAGCACTTTGTAGGTAGGTTGTATTTTTAAAGCCATTCTAGGTGTGGAGTCTTTTTTATTTAGAAGGTCTGACCATGCAGGAAAGGGGAGCTGGGATAGTACCTGGCATCTTGAGTTTGGTCTTTCATCTTTAGCTAGAAGTGTTGGAACTCTGGGTTCCCATTTTCTTTATTTTGGCAAACTTACTTTTTGATGTGTTGTTCTTAAATGGAGAGATCTTGAGCTTGCCATCATGTCTTTTCAAATGTGTGCTGGTTTTAAATCTCCACTTTCCATAATTAGGAATCACCTGGTCAGGGAGACTGAGGAAATTACCCAGATTTGCTTGGTCCATGGACACATCTGTGTGGGTTGTCTTGATTGCTAGTTGATGCAGGAGGGCTCAGCCCACTGGGGCAGTAGTGGTCCTGGGCAGCAGGCTTTATAAGGAAACAGTCTAAGCATGAGTCTGGGAACAAGCCAGCAAGCAGTGTTTCTGGGTGGTTCCTGTTATCTGCCCTTGGCTGTGAGTGACTCCCTGGTTGGAGACAATGTTGTGTGGAGTAGCAGTGAATCCTGCCTTCAAGTTCCCCTTGTGTTCCTGCTCTCCTTTCCTTCAGTGGTGGGCTGTGACCCGGAAGGGTAAGTCAAATAAACCTTTTCTCTGAAGTTCCATGGGTCATAATGACTGCCAAGGGACAGAAATGAATCCAGGACAGCAAGCAAACACACCATGCCACCGCCACCAGGCAAGATAAGATGTAGAATTCCAGTTGATTCTCACATCCTCCATCTGACTTGCCTGAGAGATATTTTTAATGCCCCCCCTCCGTTTTACTCCCTTGTCCCCAAAGAGCTTTTTCAGGCCTTCCTAATTATCTCTTAAAACAACAGAACAGGAGCATAGTGGCTGTTTGTGTGCTTGCTTTTCTTGTGTGTACACAAAAAAATAAGACCCTCTTACCTTAACCTCAAACCACTCTTGGCATAGCCTTGCCCCAGCTGGGAAAGGATGCCCTAGATCAGGGGTTCCTGGGCACAGAAACAAGGTCCGTGGGGAATTTTTCAGCATCTCAAGAGCTCCCAAAGTGTGCTTAGTGTCACCTCCATGAGTGTTTGCTCCAGTGTCCCCCATGTCCTGACATCTATGAAAATGTTGGATAAGCTTTGAGGTTTCCTGCCAAAGTCAGATCCAGGTGATACTATTCCCTAAAGATTTGGTCCCCTGAAATACGGGTTCCTGGGCTGTGGAGGGAGCTTCCTTTCCTCCCGTCTCCTTAGACACGCTCCTGGGAACCATCCCTACAGTCAGGAGTCTGTCACTGTTGCTGTGGTTAAAAAGGCAAAGGAGGGACAGTACTATTTTGTAAAGTTTATTGAACTAACAGCCCTTCCTGAATTGAGAAAGTCCATCCAGAGGAGGGCTGGGATTTGGACAGAGGGGGCTCAAGGGATGAGATTTCTAAGGTGGAAGCCAAGTAAAGGCAAGGTGTGCTCACTCTGGGTCTTTCCCTGTCTTCTAAAGAGTCCCGGCTTCACAATTCCAAGTCTGTTGACCACTCTGAGCGACTGATTCCGCCCTACTTGCTTAAATACCATCATGAACATGAACGGTTTGATTTTTGCTTCTGTCTGCAACCAAGGAAGCCTTGGGTCCCCCGTGAAGCCTTGCTGAATGTTACGGTTTGTAATGTAGAATGTTCCCAGAGTTTCATAAGTACTTGATTGGCAGTGGATGGGCTTTGAGAAAGTGGGTGGGTCCTGAGGATCTAATCAGTAGACATCCGCTCACAGACTCACCGTATGGGAAGAACCTGAAAAAATAGAAAGTGGCGGTCTAGCCAGAGGAAGTAGCTTACTGGGCATGTGCATGCTGCCTCCGTCACTTCTTGCGTTTGTTTGACTCTGATTCCTGTCTATCATGAGGTGAACAGGCTCCACCACATGTTTTTGATGTCATGGTATTCTGCCTCACCACAGATCCAGAATCAGTAGAGCAGTACAGACCTAATCCCCTGGAACCATGAGCTGAGGTAAATGATTCTTTCTCTCAGTTGTGGGTCTGAGAGACGGAGTTCACTAGCACTCTGGCTTTGTTTGCTTGCCGTTTGTTTTAGGCTCAGCCTCATTTTGATTTCCCCAGACACCAGTAGATTAGGGCTCCATGCTGCCTCAGAAAATGATCAAATCCAACAGCTTCATCAACATTTATTACCAGGGTTTCCACAAGTCGTGTATGGATGAGGCCTCCAGAGTTCTCTGATCAGGGGCTCCTAAGCTGCGGTCAAAGTTGTCATCTGGGCCATCCATCCCACCTGAACAGGGTCCCCCTTCAGGCTAAGCAGTAGTGGGCAGAATAATTGCAGGTCAGAGGTTCCCAGCTCCAGGAGCCCCTGCTGTTCTGTTGATGTGGGGCTCTCTCCCTCAGGCAGCTCCTGCCACAGAAGGGAAGCTTCAAGGACAGCGAACATGTTTCTGATGTTGCCACAGGATGGAGTCTGCCCCTCTTTAAGGTGACAGGAGGACATTCACCAAGGTGCAGTCATCACTTAAGTGGTATCTGAAGACCATCTTAGAATTCAAAAATTGTGTGTCACTGTCATTTTCTTAGCCATTTATCTCAGTCTCTCTTAACCATTGATGTCTCTGTCTCTCTTAGCCACTGATGTCTCTCTCTTAACCACTGATATCTGTCTTTCTTAGTCATTGAAGTCTCTGTCTCTCTTAGCCACTGATGTCTATGTCTCTCTTGATCATTGATCTCTCTCTCTCTCTCTCTCTCTCTCTCTCTCT
>LOEQ01001834.1:127803-145437 GCA_001685075.1 Bramus lutescens
ACATGCTAGGCTGCCAATGAGACATCATAGGGACAATGATGTCCCAGCACTATGTGGATTCTATTGGCCCTGCAGCTGAGTAGGCCATCTTTGCTTCCTGCCAGTGAGGCTTTTGCTGGCATCTTGAGGGGGTGAACGAACCATGAAGATGGGTCTTCTAGGCATGGATAATGAGGGCTTATGTGTTTCTATGCTGGTCTTTATTTAAAGAAGAAAAACAACTACTTCACGTGGGAGAAGAACAAAGATCGGTCAAGTGACATGGTTCCTACTTAATACGGGAAGACAGAATGAGAAAGCTGGCAGGAAGGACCACACTGGACTCACCGTGAAGCTGCCATTACTCTTCAACTTGAAGACATTAAATTGTCCATCTGTAGAATATGCAGAGTGCCTGACTTGCCACTGATCCTGAATTTCAAATCAATAGGGTTTAATATTTCCCCGGCAATCGTAGGCTGAAATCGATGCTGCCGCTGCTCTTTAGGAGAATAGAAGGATAGGAAACACAGGAATTGAAGGCTACCATTCAAGGTTGAAATAAATGTGCTTTGCAAAGGCTTTTGTAAAAGGGAAACAGATGATAATTCCTCCCAAGGCCTTTTCCTCTGCCTCTTAGTTTTAGGTCTTTGGGGCTCTAGGGAATGGTTTCAGGTCATCACATGAGGGAAGAGATAGAAGTTGAACATCTGAGGATACAGTAGCAGCTTTATCTGTTAGTTCTCACTGAATAATAAACACCCCTTGTTTGCAGAGTTTGACACGTCAACCATTTTCTGTCTGACCCCTGAGTCTGGGATGGTTTTGAGTATCTTTGCTCAGCTCAGGTGAGCTTGTTTGTGACTGTAGTCAGATCCTGGGTTAGTTTGGGGTTCCTACATCAGAATCTACCATATAGAATGATGCGTTTCTGCTCCGCATGTCTCTCATGCAGGGTATCCTGGGCTTATTGCCGAGGAGATTAAATATGGTTCAAAGAGTTAAGGTAGAATCATGGAAAGGCTCTCACGCCTAGGTCCCAAATTGATAGACTGTCTTTTCCACTTCATTCCTGTGTGAGGAGTGAGAGAGCGGCAGAGATGGGGGCGGAGAAAGGGACAGAGAGGGGCAGAGATGGGGACAGAAAGGAGGATGTGTTAGAGTTTAATGGCAGAAGGGAAGGCGACATTGGCTGATTGTAGTCGAGGGGCACCACAAAGTCTCACCAGGCGACAGAGCTCAAATGGGAGGCTTATGTGGGGAGGTGCAGAGGCAGCCTCTGAGCTAGAGCAGAAGGAAAGAGAGTGAGGGGCTGGAGGGCTTGCCTTTTGTAAGGGGCGCATGTGCACAGGGAGAGTGCTCTGCATGGTGGCTGCTGGAGCTGTAAGAGGGTGTAGCACATGCACATAGGGAGAGTGCTCTGCATGGTGGCTGCTGGAGCTGAAGTGTCACATCTTGATCACTATGTGTCCTGCTAGATCTCTGAGAGCCTGCAATGCCTGAATGCTAACAGGATTGAGAGGAGGACAGAGAGGGATGGAAAGAGAGAGAGAAAGAGAGGGGTGGAGATGGAGGGGCACACATAGAGACATGGAGACACACATGCAGAGATATAAGAGAGACAAAGAGACAGAAACAGAGACAGGGAGAGACAGAGACAGGGAGACAGAGAGAGAAAGACAGAAAGAGAAGGAGACAGACACACAGAGAGATAGACCAATAGACAGACAGACAGAGAGGGACAGAAAGATACACACACAGAGACAGACAGAGGCAAGCAGACAGACTCAGGAAGACACACAGAGAGACACACACAGAGATGTTGACAGAGATGTCCCACCCGGTTCAGCAGCCATTGAGTCCCAAAGAAACACAGAGAGGCCTATATTAATTATAAACTGGATGTCCTATTAGCTCAGGCTTCTTATTAATTCACTCTTTCATCTTACATTAACTCATAATTTGTGTCTGTGTTAGCCACGTGGCTTGGTACATTTATCAGTGAGGCATTCTTATCTTGTTTCCTCTGTGGTCTGGGTGATGACTGTAGACTGAGTCTTTCCTCTTCCCAGAATTCTCCTGTTCTAGTCATCTGCCTATACTTCCTGCCTGGCTACTGGCCAATCAGCGTTGCATTAAACCAATACAAGATCATTGTCCCACAGCACACAGAGACACACAGAGAGACACAAAGAGAGAGACATACAGAGATGGAGAGAGATACAATGAGAAAGAGACAGACACAGAGAGATGATACAGTGTTCCTGTGTGCAGATGCCTTTAGAGGCCAGGTGGCATCCTCACCTCATGTCTTCTTGTTCAGGTTCCATTTCCCCTCCTTTTGAGACAAATCCTCTCAGTGGCCTGGAATTCAAAACTAACCTAGGCTGGCTAGCTATCCAACCCCAGACCCCCAGTACTCTGATGATGAGTACATGACTTTCTTTTACATGGGCTGCTTGTAGAACAAGCCCTTTACCAACAAGTGATTTCCCCAACCTCACTGCCTCTTCCCCATAAGCCACGTTATGAGGACAGGCTGGGAAAGAAGCTCTGCTGCTTGATGGAAAGAACCAGTTATGTGCTGGATCTGGAATGTTCCCCAAAGATGTGTCTTTAAAGATTGATATCTATTGTGTTGCTCTATGGAGGTGGTGGCGTTTGAATACCTGTGGCAGGGCCCTTGATCCTTGATCTCAAGATGTTTGATGCAGTGATGGAGAGCTAAGAGCACAATCCCGTAAAGGGAGTGAGTGTTTGGAGGAGGGAAGGAGCCAAGCTATTCTGCGGGTGGCCATCTTGGTTCATAGAGAGAGTTCCAGTATAGTCAGAGCTACATAGAGAAACCCTGTCTCAAAAAAAAAAAACCAGACAGACAGACAAACAAATAGATGAAAAAAAGTACCTAATGGTGAAAAAAGATTTATTTTATTTTCAGTTGTTTGTGTGTGTGTTTGTACACACTTGTCCATGTGTATTCACACATGGAAGTGCATGCATCTGTGGGATACAGAAGAAGGTGTCAGATCCCCGGAGCTGCTGCCCAGCATGGGTTCTGCAGGAGCTGTGAGTGCTTTTGATCATTGAGCTGTCTTCCCACTCTTTTTATAAGACGACAATAACAAAATCTAAAGTCTCCTTTGAGGTCTGCAGGATAGGTTCTGAAGAAGGCACAGAGAAGAGTCCTCTGCAGGAGGTGATAGTGCAGAAGTTCACGTGTAAGCACTTCACCCTCAGGGGATGGAATAGCTGCACTTGACTAGGCTGAGGGTCAGGTCAGTCCACAGCTCTGAGTTCAGGGAACTTCCAGCACTGAGTAGAAACAGTGTGTCTAAGAGCTGGTGATATCTACGAATTCCTCTGCTTATGCACACTGCTGGTGTCAAAGCTGCGTCACTGAAGGCCAAAGGTCTGGTGCTTAAACCAACAGAACCCACCCAGCAGGGTTAGCCACGCAGCCTGGTGGACTCGTGCATTTCAGGGATTTTCCAAGGATAGGAGGAACTCAAGGTGGCTGACAGAGAGACTTATCTCACCTTGCTGTCTGTGTTACTAACTCATGCTGGATCTAAGCTTCCTCCAATGGCTACTCAGAGTACCTGTGACCCAAAGTGTCCTTGTTCTGCTTGGACAGTGAGCTCACAGGAGCACAGTAGACCTCTCCAGGGCAGGACGAACTCTGCCTTACCCAGTTCCCTTCTCTTTTACTCTAGGTAGCCGGCTGAGGTTTGTTTGGCAGGTCGGCCTTAAAATGACTTCGTGACAGTATTCTGTGTTGTGCCCTCTTTTCCAGCACTTACTTGCCTATAAGAACTAAATTAAGACAGCAGCAAGGTGGCGTTGTTTTGATTAGACTATGATCGAGTCACCGTATGTGGCAAACACGGTGGTTGTCACCCTTGAGCCAAGACTCCAGACACGTGACAGTAGGCAGAGCTGTGACAGAAAAACAAGGACTCCTAACAATGAGGGCAACAATGAAGGTGGCCAGCAGAGATCCAGTTGCCAGATGTGGGCAGAGAACATCTTCAGAGTGAAACCAAAGGCACGATGAGGACAAAGAGAGGCAGGGGTGCCATGTGCACAATATCACCAGGGCAGTGTCAGACTGGCTGAGGGACTGGACTGGACACGCAGCCCCCAGCAAGGTCAGATGCTAACTGCCTTGAGAGTCGTTCCTTGACTAGCCTCCAACACAACAAAACCAGTTATTATCTGTAGGTAGAGGCTGCTCATTCGTCCCAGCCACGCAGACCTGAAATAACCACACAGAAACTGTATTAATTAAAACACTGCTTGGCCAANACAACAAAACCAGTTATTATCTGTAGGTAGAGGCTGCTCATTCGTCCCAGCCACGCAGACCTGAAATAACCACACAGAAACTGTATTAATTAAAACACTGCTTGGCCAATCACTTAAGTGTAATGCTAGCTAGCTCTTACATCTTAAATGAACCCATTTCCATTAATCTGTGTATCACCACATGGTTGTTGGCTACTGGTGAGGTTTCATTCAGCATCTGGCGTCTGTCTCCTACGGTGACTACATGGCTGCTCTCTGACTCCGCCTACTCTCTACTCTTCTATCTGCTTGGAATTCATGCTTTGCCCTATTCTGTGCTACAATAGGTCCAAAGCAGCTTCCTTATTAACCAATGGTATTCAGAGCATACAGAAGGGAATCCCACATCAATTATCCTTTATTCATCTCTACCCATAGCTTATTGCGCATATACTATAATCCATTGCACGTTGTCTTTTACTTACAGTCAGCTATTTTCATGTTCCTATTGAGCACCTTTGTGAAGCCCAGGAAGTGACGGTCATTTTCATGGCCCCACTACAGCATCTCTCTGTGTTTGTATAAGGTGTCCTGAAATGACAATCAGCCAAGACACATTGTAAGGTTTAGTGGCTTTTGTCATTGTCACCAAATGCCTGACTAGAAGCAACTTAATGGAGGAGTCTGTTTTGGGGTTCGGTTAGAAAGGATACAGTCCCTAGAGTGGGGAAGCCATGGCAGCAGGAGCAGAGGCCACTGGCTGTGTCACGCACACAGTCTGGAAGCAGAGAACGAACACAGAGTAGCGTCACACTGGGAAATCTTAGGGCTTGCCCTCAGCGACCCACCTCCAAGAAGGCTCCAAACTGTAAAAGTTCCACAGCCATCCTAAACAATGCCACCAGCTGAACATGAATCCCTGGGGAACAGTTCACAGTCACCTCTCACAGCGTGTGTTCAGGATTTATGGGTGGCTGGTCTGCTGGCAGTACATGTCAGTGCAGAAAAATACTTCCATCTCACAGATCCACACAAAAGCACACAACACCCCCTGAAGGCGGGTTCCCTCTAACACCCCAGCCTGTGAGCCCTTTTAGGATGTCATGAGCCAGAACTCAGTCATACATGGGGTCACCCTGCTGGTCTGGAACTTTCTCTGTAGTTCTGAAGTACTCACAATGTTCACAGAGCAGTGACAGCGTTTTCTAATTCCTCGGCATTAGCCCTCTCGGTGGTACGTGACCGGCCCATCTGCCTTTCCTGAGTGAATCTGCTTCTGGTTATTGCACAGGGAAGTAGATGAGCATGATGCAGGATGTCATTCTGTGTATGTGTTGCTTTTATTGGTTGATGAATAAAGCTGATTCGGCCAATGGCTTAGCAGAGTAAAGCCAGGGTGGAAATCCGAGCAGAGATAAATAGAGAGAGCAGGCAGAATCAAGGAGAGGTCATGCAGCTGCCGAAGGAGAAAGATGCCAGAATATTACTAGTAAGCCACAGCCTCGTGGTGATACATTAATAGAAATGTGTTAATTTAAGATGTAAGAGCTAGCTAGGAAAATAGCTGGGCCATTGGCCAATTACTTTCTGTGTGATTGTTTGGGTCTGGGTGGCCAGGAAACAAAAGCACAGTCTCCGTCCACACGAGCTTGCTCCCTTATGAGAAAGAGACACTCATTTGGGCCCACACTTCTGAATGTACGAGGTCTGGAAGCCTTATCGGGAATGGCCTTCCTGCTGGCAGTCTCCCCAGGTGGCAGAGTGTCACTGGATTAGAAGCGATGAGCACACGTGTCTATGTGAGCCACTTTGGTCTCCCCTTCTGCCCTCCTCTCCCTGACTCTCCTTTTCTGTTTATGGCTTTGGAAGGATCACTTCACCTAATTCTGATGACTTCCCAAAGGGCCTATCTTTTTTAAATGCTTAGGGACAGTACCCAGGGCCTTGTGAATTCCAGACAAGTATTCTACCACAGAGCTAAGTCCCTTGCTGTGGTCATTGGTCTTGTCAACTTGGAAAACCTAGAGTCACTAGGGAAGAGGGAACCCTAGTTGAGGAATTGCCTTCATCAGTTGGCCCGTGGACATGTGTATGTATGTTTTCTTGTTTGATGGTTGGTGTGGAAAGGCTCAGACCCCTGTGGATGGTGCTACTGCTGGACAGGTGGCCCTGGATTGTTGAAGAAAGCAGGCTGAGCAAGCATGGAGAGGAAGCGTATGAGCTGTGGACCTTCATGACCGCTGCTTCAGTTCCTGCTCTGGGCTCCTGCCCCAACTTCCCTTCAGGGAGGGTGACACAGAAGGTTAGCCAAACAAACCCTTCCCTTCCCAAGTTGGTTTTTGGTCAGTGTCTTATCACAGCAGCAGAATGGGACACTAAATACACAGTGGGGCTGTGTGGTTACCCTCGGCTATCAGGAGAAGACTGAATTTGAATGCACAAAACCTCCTTAGAGGAAGCCATTCTAATGACATCTAATCCGTGCAGCTAGCATCCATTCTCGCCACATCTCTCTTCAGCACCTTTCTCCAGCATCTCCCCCAGCACCTTTCTCCAGCATCACTCCCATCCCCTGAAGTTTCTCTGGTTTGTTTTACAATGCAGCACCTGACCTGACCCAAGTCTCTATTGCCCACACTGTGACGGACTTGCCACTGCTCCTGCTTTTGCAGTCCCATGTCTCATAGGTTTTGCTTTTTGGCAACAACAGAACAAGGGGCCACAGTGTGGCCAGGCTAGATCTCTGGACACTGCTCCTTGGCCAAGGATCTTGGACTCTCTTTGATGCTAATTTTGGAATCGATGAAAGGACTTGTCTTCACAATTATTGTGTTTCTTCTTGACAGTTTTAGACCACTGAACTAGCAGGGTTGGAACATCCAGGACCCTGACCCCTTTGTGTAACATGTTGACACAACGTCTGTATTCAAGTCCTGACAAGTAGGACCAGTGACTCCGTGTAAGCCACTAATCACATGCACACGTGGCCTGGCTGCCCAGGGCTCACAGGTTCCATGTCCCTGTACATCATCACTTGGAACGTCCTTGCTCACCAGTTCCAAATCCACTTAGCAGAGCTAGCTCTGCCCCATCCCCGTCTCTCTGTCTTGTCCACAGGAGTACCCTGAGAAGCTCTGCCAAGTGCCCTGCTGAAGGCCAGACACACCAATCACCCTGCCTAACAACCTCTCGGGACAGGAAACAAGATTAGATGAGGGTGACTGGTGGCCTCTTGGCAGTCACTGTGTTCTTGTCCCCGAGCTCACAGATCAGTTCTGCCAAGGATCAATATCAGCCCCCTTAGTCTGTATTTCAGGAAACCTCTCCTCTTCCGCCCTTCTCCCACCCTCTTTAAAAATGGACCTCTTTGCCTAGCTCAACTTCTCAGCCCTCATTGCTCGTCTTGCTTTTGTTGTTAGTCCTTGAATCCTCTATCACGGACGGGTCTGTGAGAATTGTGGGTGTTTCTTCCTGTCTCCCTGCCATGGTTCCATGTTCTGGGCAACACTGTCCATCTCACCCATGGGACCCACATGAGAAAGCACAACTTGTGTATGGAAGTTCCTTACAACAGTCAGGATGTCATTGGCAACTGCCTCATAAACTAAGAGAACAACATACATAGAAAATCCACTATCATGAGAAAGGACACACCTACAAAGCAGTTATCTACAAAGCCAAATGAATGACCTAGGAACTTATTTTCTTATATTTATTTACTGTATCTCTGTGTGTTCACATACACCACAGTATGTCTGTGATGATCAGAGCACAAAGTATAGGAATGGGTTCTCTCTTTCCACTGTCTGGGGTCCAGGGCTCAAACTCGGGTCTTTTGGTTTAGCAGCAAACACCCTTTACCCACTGAGCTATCTTGTCAGTCTGAAATTACCTTCTGAGTTGTGCTTTGTGATGTCATGCATTTAGGAAAAGATTCTTCAAAGAATTTGAGTATTTGGCCTGGTTACGTCTCTGACACCAGCTTAGTCTAAAGTCAGGTTCAATAGAACTTTAAAGTTCCCTCACATTCCATTTGCTACCTGTCCTGAAGGAAGTGGGTATGCTCCTCAGCATAACTTACAAATTGCCTTTTGCTACTTTAACCCCATGGAACACAAACCTTCTGGGTTAAACGGCACAGTGTTTGAAATGTGAAAGTTTCAGTTACAAAGAAAACACCTAAAATGTAAATGGGAAGGGCTTGAAGAGCCCTTAGTGGTGGGAATCTCCTTCTCCCGTTGCTGAGTGTTAATTAGTATGTTTCTGTAGTTAGATGGCAGATCGCCCAGAATCCCGTCTGAGTCAATGCAAAGGGATCATCACCCAGGTTTCCTGAGCGTAAGGTTCCCTCTTCTAGGAGTAAAATGAATTCCAAATTGGAACCACACAACCCGGAATTCTTACTTGCAGAAGGGGAAACTGAGGCAAATGGTGATCACAAGCGACCAGGGTCCCATTAAATACGGCCGCATGTCTACACTCATGAATTTGGACTTTTCAGATTCTCAGCTGTCCGATGTGCAGTTTGAGGGGTTACTCACGTGGGCCCCCTGCTTCTCATTCCATCAGTGTCACATGTGGCTGTGAACCAGGCTGTTCCTGTCATTTAACATAGTTGCTGGAATCATGAAGCATCAGCTCTGGGCTGTCTGGTACCCCAGCAATGCAGATGCTGAGATGACAGCCTGTATCTCCGGGATGTACAAATTAGAGCTGATGGATGGGAGGCCACTAATAAAATGTCATATCTCATAGATGTGGATGGGCCGTGGGGCCAGTGATAAAGTGAGACCATCAGGCTCTGACATACATGCCTTCCCGCCATATTATTGACAGTGGGGGGGATAGTATTGATCAAGCTGCCAAGATTTTCCTATTATACAATTAGAATATTAGATTTGCATTTTTAATTCCTTTAGAAGAAATTGGCCTAGGGCAATTATGGTGGTGAAATATTAAGATAGATCCAGCTCCGTGGGAAGGAAGAACTCAGGAGAAGCTTTTAGAAGAATGCAGCCACCAACAGAGAGACAGCCCACTCAGGAAAAGGACAATAGCAAGGCAAGGAGGACGCAGGCAAGCAAGGGAGAAAGATGGCTTCTGGAAATGGGACTTTCCAGGTGGGATGTGAGGGACTGGCCCGACGCCTGGGGTGAGAGCCCTTGGGTGTCCCTGTGACCACGCACACATTCAGGTATACATGTGTCAATTTTCCATTCCTTTGGCCCGATGCCCCATCTTTGCTGACTCTTTGGACAGTGTTGCTCTTACATCTTACAGCTAGCAGCCTGCTTTCCCTTGAGAAGACTTGCGTTCTGCAGGAGGTAGGGTTGGGGATTGGGTGACCTAAAGCCTGCTCTTCTCTCAGCCATGTTGTCTGTTTCTGACATCATAGATCACAGCTCTGCGGAAGAGTCCTGTTAATAGAACCAGCTACCAGAAGCTTCCTCATTCTCAGAACTCTATGCCAAATGAACCCCTTTTCCTTATTATTCTGCTTACAGCACAGAAAATGAGCTAAGATAACTCTGTCTGTGCTGGATATGGCCCTGGGTGCTAAAGTCGTTTGTCTGTAGAAAGTATAGTCCTTGCTATGCAAAGACTCGCAAAGTGTGGGGTAAAGAGATGACTCAGTGGTTGAGAGCACTGGCTGGTCTTCCAGAGGACCTAAGTTCAATTCCCAGCACCTACATGGCAACTCACAACCATCTGTGACTCCAGTTCCTGAGTGTCAACCCGCTCTTCCGGCCTCTGAGGGCAATACACACACACATGCTTGCTGCACAGACATACATGTAGGCAAAGTGCCATGAATATAAAATAAGGAAGCCCAAAGGTAGATACTGGTGGAGGAGGAAGGGTGTGAATATGTATCAGACTGGGTTTTTGTGTGTGTACACATGTGCATGCATGCATGTGTATGCATGTTTGTGCATGTGTGTATGTGTGCTTGTGTGTATGTAGGTGCATGTATGCATGTGTGTGAATGTTTGTGCCTGTGTGTGTGTGTGTATGTGTGTGCACGTGTGTTAGAACTGGTGAGGGTGGAAGCAGGATTCCAGTTCTAGATGGAGTCACACTGGATAAGTTTCCCCCATTTCTTCAAGAACATAAGTTTCTTTTTCAGACCTGACAAAAATCACAATATCACGAGTAAACATGAACAATGTATTTGGGATGGCCATGGGGACATGAGGTGCTTGAAGAGCTGAGGGCTCACAGACCCCCAGTTTAGCAAGGCCTTGAGGTCCTCACAGACTATGCAGAGATAGCCTTGCCATTGTATGTACCGGCAGTGCCATCTGCTCTCTGGGTTCTGCTGAGCTTTGTCATCTGCTGTGTGGCTTTGTCAGGGTGGTGATCACAAGCCTTGCCACCTGGTGACAATACAGCAGAAAGTGTTCTCCTCTGGCTCTGGACACCACATGGTTGAGATTCAGGCCTCCACAGATCTGGTTCCTTCTGGAGCCTCTGAATTCACTCTCTACTTCCTTCTTAGCTTTTGAGGCTGCTGGGAACCCTGACCATTCTTTGGCTTGAAGATGCTTCATTCCAGGCTCTGCCTCCAGCCTCCTGTCTCTGTGCTGGCGAATGGTCTGTTCTTGGTGGTAGAGCTATTTGGAAGTGACAAACCTTTTTGAAGTGGGAGCTCCTTAGGCAGGGGATGGAGGGCACTTCCTTTGAAAGAGGTAGTTGAACTTGCTCCTCCCTATTTTTCTTTGCTCAGAAGTTTTAAAATGTGACTTTTCTCAGCCACACCCTCCTGGCAAGATGCACTTTGCTCACCGCTATTCCGAAATGATGAGCGTGGCTTAGAGCCCCTAACACTGTGAGTCATAGTAAACCTTTTTCTCTTTAAAAGTAACAATGTCCAGTATTTTGTTACAGTGGTGGAAAGCTGACTAGAAGCGTGTGTTCACACTTCTCTTGCTTTTCTGTCTTAAAGACACCCATCCTGGGACATCAGGCTCTCTAAATCTGAGCAATCTCATTTTGAGGTTAATTTATATATGGAAAACACGTTTTCCAAATAAGATTGCATTCCTAAGTGTTTACCTCTCTAGAGGTGGAGGGGACCTGGGAAAAGGGAGGAAATAATTAGGAGAGATTAAAGTCTTGTTCGGTAGCCGGCTTTATTAGTGCATCCGAAACTTTGTATCCTGAGGATTAAGAAAGGTCACCTGAGTAAAGTTCACATGCATTCAAGCTGTATACAATCATAAGGACAAGCTGTACTGTGGCAAAATCATATTTTTCCATGGAGGCAAAAAAAACCCAAATAACAATAGCTAATTGTAATGATTAATCTGAAAAACAAACAAACAAAAAACCACCTCTCTCCTATCAGCTATTCCTGGGAGGAGAAAAAAAACAAAAACAAAAACAAAACAAAACAAAAACAAAAACAAAGAAAAACAAGATCTCCAAGAAGAATTCCATGGTTTGAGGAAGTGAGGAAGACTCCTGTCTTGTTTTCCTGGAATCTTCTCACAAGCATCCAGAATTACCCTCACACGGCTCTGTTCTTGGACGCTTTTCTAACACCAAGTGCAAGGAGCTAGGACTTAAACATATCGTTTTTGGAGGGTGAAGGAGGGTCACTATTTATCCTCTTACAGATAATTAACAGCAGGCTCTGGGAGTTTCCAAGGTCAGACTGTGTGTACCCGTGTTCTGCGCTGTGTGTGAAAGAGAGGAAACTCTCCAGAGCTTGGGGTTCACCCTTGGGATTCACCGGGGGAAATGAGAGAAGCTCCAAGTGTTAGCATCAAGGTCACGCCAGCAGGAAGCTGAGTGTGAGAGATGATAGCATGTGTTCTAGAGTATCTCTAAGTCAGGAAACTCAGGAGGCGATGACATCCTAGGACCCCCAAAGACAAAGATGAATGGGGCAAAAAAAAATGCAGTAGTCTTGATCTTCTAGATGGCACCACCTAAGGGATCCGTCACATTCAATAACAACCACGCAGCAACTTTGCTGCCCGACTCAACTCTGAACCCTGGGAGCCGCAGGCATACAGAGGGGCGGGGAAGTATACACAGGTTTCTCATCCTCACAGGGATGAAACAGTGTGATGTGCCCAGAGTAGGGCAGCAAGAGAGCTCTTCAAAGAACCAACAGGGCAGCCATCCTCCTCCCCAGGAGCCAGGGTCCTGATGAGTCATGTGAACAACAGCCTGGTGCTCTGAAGGACTTTGATTGCATGTTTGATGGTGATGACCACCAGGGCACATTCTTGGCAACCTAAAATTCTGGAACCTTTCTTTAGAGCAGTCTGGGTAGATGCTGAGCCCCAGCACTTGTGATGCTAGGTAAATCGTCCATTGGACTAGGTTCAGCAAACCTCACTAAGTTTTCAGTGTGTACAAAGCTATACGCCAAGCCTATGGATTAAGACGGTGAGTGAGATTCTTTAAGGGGAAGGCAGAGTATGTCTGAGATTGTTTCCTCTGAATACGCCAATGCTTTGTCTTACATGTTGCATATATTACCCACTTACACGCAGTTATATACACGCATGCTTATTTCTGACTCTCACATCCTTCTTATCATAAAGATAAAGTGCCCATTGAGTGTTTCTTACTCTGCCTTCCCAGGGAGACACCAGCTGTAGGGCAGGAGTGCTGCTTCCAGTGGGCTGCGTCTGGGTCTCTGCTACATTCTGTACAGGCAAAAGCTCCAACTGCGGGTCAGCAAGTTGAAACTCGGGCACATCCATCTTTCTGTAAGTTCTGCTGCTGCGCATCCATCCGTCAATGTGTCAATGCTGCTGCTTTTCGTTAAGAAGCCCCTGTGAAGGGTGCAAGCAGGCGAGGGTGCAAGCAGGCGAGGGTGCAAGCAGGCGAGGGTGCAAGCATCTTCATTTTTTTAAATTCTAGAATTGGTGCTGCTCACTGGAATATGGCAAGATAGACTTTCTAAGGTAGAAGTAAGAAGAGTGAGATGAAATGAATTTTAATGATGTATTTTATCTATCCAAATGTATTTAAAATATAATTTCTACACATATTCAACAAAAAGTTCTCAAGAAAAATTTAGATGATTTTCATATTGAGACTTTGAAAGCTGTTCCATTCTTTACATTTGGGGCACAGTTTCATTGAGTCCAATCATATTTAGAATGTTTAGCAGCCTTGCATGTTTAGTGGGTACCAAATTGGATTGAAGTTACAGATCAGAGTTCAGCATTGGTTTCTATTGGCCAAGTTGGCAAGGGACATGGGGAAAGCGTGGACGTCGAGTCGAGGGCTCACTGGTCATCTGAGACCAAATAGCACACGTCCTAGGGAGAAGTCCTGAGGAAGCTTTGCAGTGGTTATTACTTGCTTGTGCTTTAAAAGTGACACTTTAGCACTATTTGCTTACATCAAACTCATAATCACTGTGATATGAGGAGATGCCAGTCGGAGAAATGCCCTGTGACTAAAACGGCCACAATCAAGTGCTGACCACACATCTTCCTTTTGGCATTGTTCTGGTCTGTTCCCTTGCATTACATCCCTGGGATGTCAGAAACTCTCTAGTTTGGGGGTTAAACCCACAGCCTAGGATCTTTGTGCATTTAAACCCACATCCTTGGATACTGGATGAACCTGAATTAATGGAGGAACAGGTTGAGCCAAGGCAGGGATTTTTTAAATTTTTGTTTTGGTTTTGTTGTGGAAAACAGAATGCATTGTGGCTGGGGAGGTGCACCTTGCCGTGGCAGATGCATGTTAATGCACACAGGCTGGGCAAAGGAAGGCAGATCCTAGCCTGAGAGCACGCTGCCTGTCTCCCATAGCCTTACAGGCATGCTTAGCCACAGCTGACTTTATCTTCAGTGCTAAGATTTGAACTCAGGTCCTTATGCTTGCAGAGCAAATGCTCTCACCCAGCCTCTATAACACATTAGCCTTAAATCATGCATCAGTAGGAAAGAATTACCCTAACCCCAGAGAAGGGGACTGAGGTACAGGAAACTTTTGGTGTTTTTGTGGGTTTACCAAGCATCTTTAAATGCCCATATCCCTGTACTCATGTCATCTGCATAACCAACCTGTGCTTCCGAAGTCACTATCTCCGCCACTATTGGGGATAAATATGGACAGCAAGTAGCTGAACACACCAGCTAGCATCTTGACAGCTGAGAAGCTATGCCTGCTGTCCCGGAAGCTGGACTCTTGAGTCCATGTCCTTAACCACTAATCTGCATTAGCTGGTGTGGCGACTGGTCTTGGGATTCCTTAGGGCCCTTACCTGATGTGTAGAGCTGATACCCACAGGCCCATGGTGTGGGTGAGGAAGCCACCGTGATGAGATGTGAGAACCGTGTGACTGCAGGCCACTTAGTTGCTAATTGGCATTTAATTGTAATCGTAAAGTGGATGCAGCGAGCTCGTTCCCCTCCTACCCCAGCCGGAGCTGGTTAGATGCTAATTACTTTGGAGCTAAGTGCTGAGGCTGTGGCTACAAGCATGATTCTCATTTGGGCTACACATTCCTGGCAGGGCATCTTCACCCCAAAGGTCCCATCAGAGCAGAATAGCATTCCAAGTACTACATTACTTGACAACACTCCCACCCTTAGAAATTCGATCTTAAAAATTGCCAAATTTGAGCTTCGTATTTGAGAAGTGAAATAAGCTAGAAAAATTTGCTAGAGGTGAAGTTACATTTATGTCAACAGTTAAAGTAGATATCTTGGCATTTTCCTAGTTGTAAAGGGAAAACAAGGAGGCAATTCTTTCTTCCATGTATTATACATTCAACTGTGTGTGTGTTTATTTGCACACATATGTGGAAGTCAGGGGACACCATGCACCCAGTGAGGACTGTCCAAACCTCCGAATCTAGGCTGCTGCAGTACTAGAGCTTCACTGGCTGAGGCTCTGGGTAGGATGCTTGAGTTTAGCTGAGGGTGTGAGAAAGTTAGAGACCAGAAACCGACATTGCTATCTCAGGTGTGTCCCCACCACCATCCCAGGGTTCATGAAGTCAGCTGAATGTAATCCCCAGCTCTCTGCTTTGAGCCACCACCACAGCGTTAGAAAATCAATACAGTCTCAAAACATCCCACGTGAGAGGGAAATAGACACGCAGCCAGTATTTTAGGCCACAGAAAATAGAAGTCAGCACAAAATATGGGTAACAACAATAATAATTCTAGTTGGCGTTATGTTTGCTGTATCTGTTTCTTCACAGTGGACGGATCTGTGCCAATGAAAAGACAAGGCTTGATTTCTTTCAACCAAACCATGGCTTCTTAGGAGGGCTGTAAGAAAGGCTAGCTATGTAGAGGAGGCCCAGCCTCTGGTCTCTGTGACTTAGAGACCACAAGAAAGCTGTCTGCAGGAAACCTCCCTCCTGTGCCTCCCCCCCTTTTTTTTTTACCGCATCTGAAGTTTTCTCCAATCAGAACTTCATATGAAGCACCTGCAAAGTACATTATAGGAAGGCATCCATCTATCCCAGGTATTTAAAATCGAGGTGGCAGAGTGGGCAAGGTAGCCCAGGGATTCAGAACACTTGCTTTTCTTGCAGAGGACCTGGGTTCATTTCCCAGAACCCATGTAGAGTAGCTCACTACCACCTCTTCAGGGGATCAAGTAGCCTCTGCTACACTCAGCTGAGCACCAAGCAGGCAGGCATTTGTTTCTCTCTGCTCTTGGATGTGATGTTCTAGCTGCTTGAGTTCCTCCATTAACGTCCCTGAGAGGATAGACTGTGACGTGGAATGCTCCCTGGCTGGAGTACTCTTGCCAGGCTGTTCAGTCACAACAGAAATGACGCTTGAACAGCCAGGGAGCAGTCTCCCTGTCTCCAACCAGTCCCTGACAGCCGTCCACTACCCTGTCTCTACCGATGTGCTAGTGAGCATGTTGATTCCTTAGTAGCATGCTGCTGAGGTTGCTCCGGCCAGTCCTTCACTCCTGGTACCATCTGCAGTTTGCTAGGTTGTGGTCTATGCATCCTGATGCACTTGAGAGGACTTTTAAATGATCTCCACAAATGAAGATCACCAACATCTGATTCTTAGTGAGGCTGACTGACAAAATTACTTTGAATCAAAAGGAGCTGAGGAAATTTCCTGACGCAAAGTCCTGACAAACCAGACACAGTAGAGAGAGGGTGAAGGGCAGGCAGAGCGGGAAGAACAGCAGCGAGGATGACTCTCTGAGGTACTCATGCACGCTTATGCACCTGCACGTACAGGAACACCTCCTGCGCACACAGTCACACCTCGATGTGCCAGAAGGGACCTGGGGAAGAAGAGAGATGCTTTCCCACAATCAAGCAATCCTGCACATCTCTAGGCCAGGCTCCTGGGAAGGGCTGCGGCTGCAGTGCAGAAAGCCTCACCGGCCCCACGTGGGTTTCATGATGTTGACAGAAGCCTCCTAGGAGTTTACTGTGACCCGACTCTACCGCAGAGGCCTGGTCCCCTCTGAGCTGAGCTCCCCCTCCTATTCCCTTTGGAAGGAAATTGTGCCAGAGTCAAAGGAGGTGGATTTCCCTCTCTGTCTTCATTGGGAGTTAATTTGCTGGCAATTACAGTGTCTTTACCATACACTCAGAATCTCATTCATTTACACTGCAGGAAGGAGTGCCTCTCTTTACGACTCCTTTATTTAAATTATTGATGCTTCCAGCCGTAGGACTTTCACTTCCTGCCTTCTCTGATAATTGACTAGCTGGCGTGGGGCAGGTGTGGGCTCCAGAAAGCCGATCTGTCAGCATGAGGACCGATGGCCGCTGGCTCCACGCTGCTCTTTTCACCCACGGCTGATGTCAGTCTCAGAACTGTTGGCTTTGGGAGCCAACAGGTGATTCCTCTACACAGCCGGCCAAGCTCTCCAGGGATGGAGGACAAGCCCAGGTTTCAGAAGTACCGAGGAGCCTCCAGATCCTTAATTCAATCTGCCCTTTTCCTTTGTGCTGTCATGGGACCCCAGCCTTTGGTAAAGCACCCATTCTAAATAAGCAACCTGTTCTTAGGAAGAACGAAGTGGGCAAAAGTAAAGGAAGTCCGCAGAAAAATTTAATCAAGCCCAGACTGCCAATGATCGCCTTTGATCATCTAGCCACTTTGCTGGGGAGTACTGGAAAGAACTCATTGGCATAAGTGTGCAAAGGTTTCTGAATATATGCGCTGTGCTTCAAAAGATGCCACAGGCCCCGAGAGTCAGAAGAGCAAGCAGTGGTCAGGACTTCAAGCAATACATATGGGTGGGAGACTCTAGAGCATGGAACTAGAGTGAAACCAGCTAAATTCTATAATGACTCAACAAATGGCCAAGGGTTGGGAGCCCTGGCCCTTGGATGGAGAGAGGTGGGAGATTATGAGGGCACACACACAGTGTGTGTGTGTGTGTGTGTGTGTGTGTGTG
>LOEQ01001835.1:738-13882 GCA_001685075.1 Bramus lutescens
TTTCTTTCTTTCTTTCTTTCTTTCTTTCTTTCTTTCTTTTTCTCTCTCTCTTCTTTCATTCTTTCCTTCCTCTCTCTCTCTTTCATCTTTTGGAGTCAATTTTAAGATAATTTCTGAGAAGTTTTACAACTGTTCCTATGAAGAAATTTGTTTATGGTTTCTTCTTATTGTATATTTCCTCCTTTCTTAATGTCCTGTCAAGGTTAACTAGACTAATCTTGGGCATCTTTCTTTTTTTTCATTAATTTTTAGGAAGACTTTATGTAGAATTACTATTCTACTTTTCTGTAAAAACCTTGATGGTTTATCAGTGAGGCCATCTGTGCAGAAGACGTCATTGTAATAACATTTGTAAGTAAAAATTGAATAAAGGTTCAAGTCATCTACTTTCCTGAAGTATCCTTGATAGTTATGGTCTTTTGAGAAGTTTGTTCATTTCATATAAGTTTAGCAGGCTGGAGATGTGGTGCTGTGGGTAAAGCCACTTTTGCCAAGCCTGCCAGCCTGAGTCAAATCCTTGGAATCCATGTGGTGATAGGAGGGAAGCAGCTCCCACAAGTCGGCTCTGATTCCACTTGTGCGCTGTGGCATGCATCTACCCCACATAAACGTAAAAAAAATTTACTAAAACATGCAAAATTACAACTAGTGCTTAATTTAGTCAGTCTCAACTTTTAAAAATCTAAATTATTATTATGTCTTTCTGTCCTGTTCTCTACTCAGTTTCACTCTGACAGCCACTCTCTACTTCCATCTGTTTTCCTACAAATGTCAGGGAGGGAAGAGGCAGGGAGGGGAGCAGAGAAAAATGTAGAGCTCAATAAAAATCAATAAAAATGCCATAATTTTGTTCTTCTTTATGGCTTAATAAAACTCTCATGTGTGTGTATATTTATCATCTATCTATCTCTCTATATGCCTGTCTGTCTATCTATCTCTCTATCTGTCTGTCTGTCTATGTATCTATCTATCTAGCTATCAACATTTCATCTTCTATTCATCTGTTTATGGACACCTAGGCTGTTTCATAACTTGACTATTGTAATTGTCACCACAGTAAGCCCGAATGTGCAGTTATCTTTGTAACATTCTGACTTGGATTTCTTGGGGTCTATCCTCAGGAGTGGCATAGTTGGATCATATGGTAGATCTGTTTTCAGTTTCTGAAGAATGTTCATACTGAATCCCATAGTGACTGAATTAATTGAATTCTCATGAAAAGTATATGAAAATTCCTTTTCTCTGCATCCTTGCCATTAGTTAATCAATTATAGACTCAAAACTAGTCTCAGTATCAATTCTTGGATTCTTGAACTACTTGAGCACTTTCCAGAATGTTCTAAAGCAAACTCCAATAGTCCAGGAAACCTTAACAAAATGAAAAGTGATTTTGTATCAAATTATAATCTTCTGCCCCAAAGTAGACCCAATTAGCAGAATGAGAATTAACTTGTAGAGTTGGAGAAAATCTTGGCTATTTCATCATCTAATAAGTGATCACTATATAGAATATAAAAGAACACCCAAACCCTCCCACCAAATGGGCAAATGAACAGTTCTGAAAAAATGAAAAACAAATTGCCAACACCTATATGGGAAGGAAACACATCCAACATTGTTAGCCATCTGAGAAATGCATTCGAAGTAGGTCAGTTCTACAGCGAATACAGATGAGGATGTGGGGAGGAAGAAACTCTTAGCACTGTTAATGGGAACACATTAGTACAGTCACCATAGAAATCAGCATGGAGAGTCTGGGAAGAAGCTAAAATAGGATTGCCATGTTACCCAGCTAGACTACTCATGACTACGTATGTGAAAGATTCTATGCCAACATGCCAGAGAGATAGCTGAACATCCATGTTTACTGTGGCATTATTCACAGAGGCCAGATAATGACTCAAGCTAGGGATCAAACAACAAATGGATGGATAAATTTGAGTGGGTTTGATTCAGACATAGAAGTATGAAATTAGGTCATTTTTGAAACTTGGTGAAACTGGCTATCCTTATTCTAATGAAATAAGCCAGAATCACATAATCAAATATTAGAAGTCCCAAAAGCCAGTAAAAGAGTCAGAGACAGCTCCTGCTCCCACTGCTAGGAGTCCTACAAGAAGACCATGCTAAACTGTCGCCTATAGCAGAGGGCCTAGCTCAGTCCCCTTCGGGTTGCCTGGTTGTCACTTGGGTCTCTGTGAGCCACGATGAGCCCAGCTTAGATGATTCTGTGGGTTTTTGTGATGTCCTTGACCCCTCTGGCTCCTGCCTTTCTTCCTCCCTCTCTTCAGCAGGATTCCCAAGCTCAGCCTAATGTTGGCTGTGGTTCTCTGCATCTGTTTCCACCAGTTGCTGGATGGAGCCTCTCTGATAACAACTGGGTGGTAACAATCCCAGTACATATCACAGGCAACACAGACTATAGGTCAAAGATTGTGTGGCTGGGTTGGCGTTTCAATCCCTCCAATGGAAGTCTTGCCTGGTCACAAGAGATGACCAGTTCAGGCTATTTATCCACTATTGCTAACAGTCTTAGCTGGGGTCATCCTTGTAGATTCCTTGGTGTTTCCCTGGCACTAGGTTTCTACCTGACTCTGAAATTGCTCCCTTTCAGTACTCTCCTCCACCCTGAACCTGATCCCTCATGTTCATACCCACCCCAGTACACCCTCAAAATCTCTTCTATTTCCCCTCCACAGGGAGCTCCAAGTGTCCTCCTTGAGCCCTTTTTGTGACCTAGCCTCTCTGGGTCTGTGGATTGTAACATGGTTATCCTTTATTTGATAGTTAGTATTCATTTATAAGTGAGTACATACCACGTTTGTCTCTCTATATCTGGCTTCCGTCACTCAGGATCAATTTTTCTAGTTATATCCACTTCCCTGGGAAATTCATGATGTTATTGTTTTTAATAGCTGAGTAATACTCCATTTTGTAAATGCACCACATTTTCTTTATCCATTCTTCAGTTGAGGGATATCCAGGTTGTTTCCAGGTTATGACTGTTACAAATAAAGCTGCTATGAATATAGTATAGAGCAAGTGTCCTTGTGGTATGATTGATCATTCTTTGGGTATGTCCAAGAGTTATTTCAATATTCTTGAATCTGTTGAGACTTGTTTTGCATGTGGTCAGTTTTGGAAAAGGTTCCATGATGTACTGATAAGAAAGTGTACTGTTTTGTGTTTGAGTGAAATGCTCTGTAAATATCTGTTAAGTCCATTTGATTCATCAGTCTGTTAGCTTCAATAGTTCTCTGTTTAGCTTTGAATGGATGACCTATCTATTGGTGAGAGTAGGGTATTAAAATATCTCATTATCAACATATGAGGGTAAATGTATGGTTTAAACTTTGACAGTATTTCCTTCACAAGTGTGGGTGCCCTTGTGTTTGGGTGATAGATGTTGAGAATTGAGAAGTCATCTTAGTGGATTTTTCCTTTGATGAGTATGAAGTGTCCTGTCCCATCTCTTTTCATTAATTTTGATTTGAAATCTATTTTCTTAGATATTAGAATAGCTATACCAGGTTGCTTCTTGGGGTCATTGGCTTGAAAAATCTCTTTCTAACCATTTACTATAAGATAATGTCTATCTTTGATGTTGAGGTGTGTTTCTTGTATGCAGGAGGAGAATGGATCCTGTTTTTATATCCATTCTGTTAGTCTGTGGTTTTTTTTTGTGGGGAATTGAGTCCATTGATATTCACAGTTGTAGGTGGTGGTGGGTCACATCTTTAATTCCAGCACTCAGGAGGCAGAGGCAGGTGGATCTCTGAGTTTGAGGCCAGCCTGATCTACAGAGTGAGTTCCAGGACAGCAATGACTGTTACATAGAGAAACTCTGTCAAAACAAAACAAACATTTATTCATCTCTTCCAATTTTTGATTGCCTTTTCTTTTATTTCCTAAAGGGATTTCTTTATTTCCTCTTTAAGGATTTCTATCATTATCATAAAGTTAGTTTTAAGGTCTTTTTCTTGTGTTTCAGCTGTATTGGAATATTCGGGACTTGCTATAGTGGAATTGTTGGGTTCTGCCGGAGAAATATTACCCTGGCTGTTGTTGATTGTGTTCTTACACTTATGTTTAAGCATCTGGATTTGGAGTGATTTTAGATCTAGGTGCCATTTTCTGGATATGTCTTTGTTGCATGGATGTTTTCTTCCCAGATTTCTGTTTCCTCTCTGGTCTTCTGGATCGTGTGGTGTAAGGAGGCTGCTTGTTGGTTTTTGGCTGCTTGGCCAAGAAATAATCACACAGAAACTGTATTAATTAAATCACTGCTTGGCCCATTAGCTCTAGCTTCTTATTTGTTAACTCTTGCATCTTGATTTAGCCTATCTCCATTAATCTATGTATTGTCACATGGCTGTGGCTTACCAGGTAAAGTTTCCAGTGTCTATTCTGGCAGTAACTCCGTGGCTTCTCTTTGCCTCTGCCTCCTTTCTCCCAGCATTTAGTTTAGTTTTCCATGCTTACCTAAGTTCTGCCCTATCAATAGGCCAAGGCAGTTTCTTTATTCACCAATGGTATTCACAACATACAGAAGGGAATCCCACATCACTATGGCCTGTAGTTGACTAGAGGTTCCTACCCACACTGGAGGCTGACCTTCTGATGGCCAGGATGGTGTCTGGTCCCACAGGGGTTTGCTGTTCAACCTATGTGCATGGCCTCTGATCTGACTAGGAATCTTCTGGGGTTCGGGATGCTGGCTTGGTCTTTAGTGGGATAGGAGGCCTTTCTGTCAGTGTGTGGCTTTCAGTTCTCTGTCATTTCCTATCAGCGTCCATGTGCAACAAGGCTTTTCCTTAACCCGGAGGTCTAAGTCTTTAAGAGTTATGTGACTTCCTTGGGCATATGTAATTACATTTTTGTTAGAAGAAATAGAATACACTAATACTATCCTTTGGTTAAAGCCTTCAATCTAGCTTGATTTTAAGAGAGAAACATGCTTCAGGGGTGGTAATATGTAGTTAAATGTTCAGTAAGACTATTGTTACAGACTTTATGTTTGGTTATGAAACACAAAGGTATACTTTCACCTTGGGAGATAGTTGTAGGTTCACACAGAGTTATTGAAATACCACACAGAGTATCCTTAACCAAGCAAAACCATTTGCCTTATCTCCCTCTACTAGAATAGGATCAGAAAAGTCCCCTTAGGACCCTGATGTTACAGGCTTGGTCTCCAGGGTGAGTGGTGCTCTCAGGACTGGTAGAACCTTCTAGAGGCAGTGTCTATGGGGAATCTTTAGGGAATAGGGGCATGTCTGTAAAGGGGATTGTGGGATTCTGACATCCAACCCCCACCCCACTCTTTTTTACTTCCCAGCCATGAGGTGAGCTGTTCGGTTTTTATCACACACTCCTGCCATGATGTCCTGCACTACCACAGGCCCAGGAGCTATGAAGCCAATCCATTGTGGGCTGAAACATTTGAAACTGTGAGCTAACAAACCCACCCCCTTTATAAGATAGTTATCTCAGGTATTGGTTACAGTGATAGGATCAGGCCAAACATACTCCCAAAGGTAGCATTTTGCAGCATCACAAGTAGATTAAACACAGTTATGTTGAAACAGTGGTGTGCCCATCTGTGTATATGTATGCATTTAACATTACACAATTTTATCACATACACTACTACTAACACCATATAAGTCTCAATGCAGAAAATTTAAAAGAGCCACACTGAGTGCTGGCTAGTTTATGTCAAATTGACACAAGCTACAGTCATTAGAAAGCAGGGCGCCTCAGTTGAGGAAAGGCCTCCATAAGATCAGACTATACACAAGCCTATAGGGCAATTTCTTAATTAATGACTGATGGGAGAAGGCCCAGCCCATTTGTCGGGGGTGCCATCCTTGGACTGGTGGTCCTGGGCTCTATAAGAAAGCAGGCTGAGCAGGCCCTGGGAAGCAAGCCAGGAAGCAGCTCCCCTCTTTAGCCTCTTCATCAGCTCCTGCATCTGGAATCCTGCCCTGTTTGAGTTCCTATCCTGGCTTCCTTGAATAAAGAACATCAGTGTGGGAGTGTAAACCTAATAACCTCTTTCCTCCCCAATTTGATTTTGGTCATGGTGTTCCATGTCAGCAACAAGGGTGCACACCTTTAATCCCAGCACTTGGGAGGCAGAGGTAGGTGGATCTCTGTGAGTTTGAGGCCAGCCTGGTCTACAGAGTGAGTTCTAGGACAGCCAGGGCTACACGGGGAAACCTGGTGTTGAAAACCAGCCCCTCCAAAAGCAATAGAAATCCTAAGACACTGAAGAGTCTTTGCTGCCTGAGTTTGCTATCACATGCTCTTCCCTCTTACACCATCAGACTCAACTCATTAATCCATCCTTGAATTACAAAGTATGGTCCTTTAAAAAAATGTTACAATGGTGGTTTGAGTGTAATTGGCCGCATAACCTCATAGGGAGTGGAACTTATAGGAGGTGTGGCTTTGTTGAAGGAAGTGTGTCACTGTGGGGGTGGGCCTTGAGCTTCCTATGATCAGGATACCAACCAGTGTCTCAGTTGACTTTCTGTTTCCTGCAAGGCAGACCCTCAATTAGGACTCTCAGCTCCTTCTTCAGGACCATGTCTGCATGCATGCCACCATGCTCCTCATCATGATGATAATGGACTAACTCTCTGAAACTGTAAGTGAGCAGCCACCCCAATGAAATGTTTTCTTTATAAGAGTTACTGTGGTCATAGTGTCTCTTCACAGCAATAGAACCCTAACTACAACAGTTACATAAGTTGATTCTGTGCATTTGTTTTTATCATTGTTCTTGAAGTGAGCTCTTTGGAACTAGCCTATAAGGTATGGGGATGTTTGGTCTACTTTGGATCTGTGTTTTGCCTGATGCCTGTGAGGTAATTACTGATTTACTAGATCTAAGTATATCATTTCCATGCTCATTTTGTTGTTGCTGGTGGTTTTCATTCCCATTTCTCTCGTGTGCCTGCAATCATTTGAAATATTTTAAGATTCTATCTTCAGTTATTTATATTGTTTGGGGGAGTTCAGTTTTTGACAGTTGGCTTTAGATATTAAAATATACTTGTGACATTGCATTTACTAACATTAAGCATTAGTTAACTAATTTTCACTTTGAATGAAGTATGAAAACTATTTTCATTGAAATTTATTTTCCTTTTCCATTTTTTAAAGATTTATTTAAAACTTTGTGTGTGTGCATGTGTGTATGTGCATGCATGCATGTATGTGTATGTATGTGTGTGTACATGTATGTATGTGTGCGGGTGTCTGTATGTGTCTGTGTGTATGTGTGTGTGCATATGTGTATGTGTGTGCGAGCGTGTATGTGCACATGTGTGTATGTGTGAGTATGTGCGCGCATATGCATGTGGGTGTGTGTATTTGGGTATGGGCATGTGAGTGCAGTGTCCACAGAGGCTAGAGGCTTCAGATCTCCCTGGAGGTGGAGTTACAGGAGGTTTCCAACCTCTGACATGGGTATGGGAATGTAACTTCTCTCCTCTAGAAGACTGCTAAGCCATCTTTCTAGTCCCCAAAGCATTTCCTACTTTTAAATATAATTGTTTTGTGTATCAGATGGTATATAAAATTCCTTGACACTACTTTCTTTGGAAAGTAGAGCCTTATTCCCAGCCTGTTTACTGTATAGGCTCTAACTAGACTAGCATGACAGCTTACATCTTAGAGATCAGACTACAGAGGGGACCACCCTGTTTCTACTGGGATGCTCATTCTAGAGGAAGCTGGCTGTCATTTTTAAACAGCTTGATGGAGGTGGTCCACCGGGCAAGAAGCTGAGACTTTCTGTGAGTAACAATTTGAGTGAGCTACCTAGAAAGTGACGCTTCTAGTCTCAATAAAGTCTTCCAATTCAGCTCTTGTTACTGTTCGTTTTCTTGAGACAGGACCTCAACTTGCTGCCCAGGTTGGCATTGAACTCTAGACCTCAAGTGAGCCGCCTGTTCTGGCATCACTTGAGTGCGCCTCCCACATAGGTGAGAATGCAGGTGTGCACCACCAACTCAGGCCTTTGATTCAAACTTGACTGACAAGCTGATTGTAACCTCGTGAGAAAATTCAAGTCACGGTTAAGCCACGTGAGCCATTTCTTGATCTCTGACCTCAGAAATGATGTCAGGTAATATATGTAAGATGTTTTAAGTTTCTAGATTTTACAGTAATTTCTTATGTATGACTATGTAATTAAGCCAAATGTCAAATATGCAGGAAGGCATATTAAATACACTAGAAAATCAGGACATCTCCAAACTTAATTGAATAAAATCCTACAGGTTACCTTAGATTTTATAATAACAACATAGTTCTGAACATAGAAACAATAAGATTAGGCCAAGCAACAGCTCCCTGGATTGCCTGTGCGGTGAAGGACTTTTGTTTCCACTTGGAAGTGCAGTAGAGGAGAAGGGAGGGCATGTGAGCCCCCAGATTCTTCATTTTACCCTCCCACACACTCCCCTTCCCTGAGGCTGCGACCTCCACATTTTCTGGCTTTTTTCCCCTGTGACTGATCTTGATCACACATGAAAAAACATCCAAAAACTCTGTGTCAGTGCAGGTTACAAAATAATTAGCCAATGGCCTGAATCCGCAATGATTTATCACTAAAATCTTAAGTCATCTGGCCTGTCTTTATTATTTTCTCAGTGATCTCATTCAGTATGTGAAAGAAAAAGGTAAGAGATTCTGATTTGTAAGATGAAAATTATTAAATTTAATCGTTCTTCCTTAACAATACCATTTGTTTCCCACAGTGTTTGTGCTCAATTATTATATTCTTTGGGCCTGAGTGCATGTGTACATTGGTGTGCATGTCACTGTATGTGTAGAGGTCAGAGGACTACGTCAGCTCTTGGTTCTCACCTTCCACCTTGCTGGAGACGGGGCCTCTTTGTTGTTGACAAAAAAGCTTTAATTAAATACAGGCCAAGATGATAGACTCTGGCCAGGTCCATTCCTGGGTTCCCAGAAAATGGAGATGTGTCGTATTTTGTAGAGGCCTAAAAAAGCAAATCCATAAGGCTACAGTATTTCCCATCAGGTCCAATAGGAGCAAGCATACAGCTTGCTGCACTTCCTGCCTGTGTACCTCCAGCCCACATGTGATCAAGCACATCCGGTGCAGATGGAACAAACTAACTTGTTTGGAGGAGTGAAAGCATAAACAACAGCTTCCAGCATGTCAGGAAGCATCTCCTTGGGTAAGCGGCTTGCACTTAGAGGCATTTTCGTTTCATGGATCTCATAGGCACAGTTGTTAGAATTCAGGCATTATACTGGCCTGCCCTGTCATCTGGCAGGATGCACACAGGCTGTACCCTGGCCAGCCCAGGGTCCTAATCTGTACACAGGTGCAAAGGTCCCTTTGAGGGACAAGCTCTGCCTATTCCCTATAGAGAGAGAGAGAGAGAGAGACTCTCTCTCTCTCTCTCTCTCCCCCCCGTGTGTCTCCCTTCCCTCCCTCCCCACTACCCTTCAGATACCCTCTTCTCAATAAACTCCACACTCAAGCTCTCTCTGGGCATGGCTCATTCTGTCGTGAAGTTTTCTGCCACCTGCGAGGTCCTCACCTGACCCACCAAGGTCCTCATGTGCACTGTATCTTAACAATAGTTATTAAAACTTTAAACATAACTTTAGCTGTCACAGGATCTGAACTCAGGTCCTCATCCGTGTGGAGCAAGTACTTTATGCTTTTCCCAGCAAGCCACCTCCCTAGCCATCAACTACTGTATTATTATTTTTGTAACAGATTTAAATGATTTTCTGAGTGCATGAGTAAGCTTTCTGCTATTGTGACAAAATATTGAGAAAAATAACTGCTGTGGCACTATCTCCTTCAATCTGAAAATTTCTCCTCTAAAAGAGGGAGGGAGTTCATGAGACTCAGGAAGATATTGAAATATTTACCAGACTCAGGAATCTCTGTAAACTTATAAGACTTCGGAAAGTCACAAATTCTCAAAGTTCTCAAGGCTCCTCCTCAAACTGCTATAAGCTGTGAATAATTGCTGGCGGACAGGAACCTCCTGCAAGTTGTGCGTGGAGCCCTGGGGACAGCACTTCCGTGAGTCACTGTCCATGCCCGGAGGACTTTTTGGTGACACAGCTGCCTTAGGGTTACCCATGCTCCTGTAAGCAACTCCAATAAACTCATTGTTTCACCAAGCTGGACTTGTATTGTTTCTTTGGTCTGTTGGCAGTGTCCTATTGTGGGTAACTAGTTCATATCTCCCAAGGAAAAGAGACACAGTATCAACTTTAGTGAAATTGGTATTTGACTCATGAATTCAGAAGTTTCGGTCCACAGTAACTTAGTCACTTGGGCCCCTTGTGAGAGGAAAAGGGGGAGAGGTGGCATTTTTACTTCATGATAACCAAGAAGTGAAAGAGAAAGGATGGGTTCTCTCCAAAGAGCCCATTTTCTTTTCCATAGCATCTCCCTAAAGGTTCCATCACTTCCTATAGCATCACAGACTGAAGACCAAACTTTGAATACAGGGGCTGTGGGAAAACAGTCAGGATCCAAGCTGTAACACTGAACATAAATAGTCTTTGAAACATGTATCATTTGTCTATGTAACAGATACACCAGTCCTTGGCAGCTTCAGATGCTTTTTTTAAAAATGGGGGTATCCTTGGTAGGGAGATGTGATGATCTGGGGGACTTGGAGAATTGAGTTTTGTGCTGATGTTTATTGGGAAAGTAAAAAGAGATCACAGGGATGGTGTTGAGAAAGTCATCCTTCCTGCAAGCCATTTGTTGACACTGCCACAGAAGGCAGCCTCTTGCCATGGAAACCTTTCTCCACCTCTACCGAGGACAGCTCTTTACCAATGGTTTTGAAACAGATAGAAAGCAAGGAACGATGATGGGGACACAAGAGAGGAAGCTTGAGAAAAGGCTGACTCGTTTGTCTTGTTGGGAAGTCAGAAAGTTTCGGGCACAAGTGATAAAAACCAAATGCCCTTGGAGACAACATATATTTTCCAGAAGACATCTTTTCCGGGACAAGAAATAAACTGTGCCGAGTGCCCAAATGTTCTGTGACCTCAAGTTTCCAGCCCCTCTTTTCTAAGCCTACATAGAAGCCCCCTAAATCTATCTCAAAACTTTGTTTACAGAAGCAAACTCTTTAGCTTTTAAACTTGTAGGCTACCTTCTTTGAACAATATTAAGATGTGTGTGTGTGTGTGTTGTTCTTGTTAAACTTTAGAGAAATAACTTGAGAACCACTAAGATCCTAACATTCCCATTGTTAAAAGCACCCAAGCCTGATTCCCTAGAGAAGTCCACACCCAGTCTTTGATAAGTCTCATTCATTACCCGAATTTCTTGCTCCCTTTATTCCTGTGCGTATGGTCTATGCTACAAATCCCTTTCAATAAAACTTCTGACTGCTTTATACTGCTTCGTCTGACAACCGTTTAAAGTGGTAAAAGCAGAATCCTAGTTTTGCTGAATAAGAGTTCTCTAATGGAAAATGAAATCCTTCAGGTTCTTGCAGGGAGTGGAGGAGCTAACTATACCTCTGTCCTTGTCCGCAATTAGACCTCAGCTGCCATTCCCTAAAGTGGTGGTCCTTAGACTTTAGCATGTAGCAGAACCACTTGAAAGCCTTGTCAGAGATGCTTCTAGACCCACCCTAGGGTTCTGCTGTGATGTTTCTGTGGTGAGGGCTGTGGGTTTGCACTTCCAGCAAGTTCCAGGTGTTGCTGATGCTACTGTCCTCTGGACAGCAGTGAGGACCCTTGCTGGTCTTATGGCTTGAACTCAGCTGGAGAGCTAGGAGATATAATAAGGACAAAAGCTAAAGAAGCAAAGATGACAAACTGCTTTGCATGTGCTATAGTATAAATATGACATGTCTTCACAATGGCTCCCATGTTGAAGGACTGATCCTCAGTTTATGAATCCAGTCACTGAAAGCAATTTGATCATGTATGCAAATCAATGAGTTAATCCATTGATGGGTTCAAAATTGGAATGCATTGTTGGAAGGTGGCAAAAGGTCAATGGGGTCTACTTGGAGCATATGAATTTCAGAGTGAATGAAAAGAGAAATGAAAAGGAAAGGATCTGACTGGTCGTGGGTTTCTGCACCAGATGAATAATAGAAATAAAAGAAATAAGAAAGAAGGGCAATGACATGACTGCTCCTAGGCATGGTGGAGGAGAAGGTTTATTGTAGATAAAAGGGAGAGCATAGCCAGAGGCAGGGACTTCTGGGAGAGTCAGAGTGGACATGACCAGACTGAGCCTTGTGATGTGAGGAGGGTGGGGGAGGGGAGAGGAGCTACCAACCAAGATGGATAGCCTGAGAGAAGAGGCAGGCATAGGCAAAATTGTATATGGAAGGGCAGCCCAACCCCTGGGTTGAAGTTTAGGGTAGGGAGCAGGGTATGCCAGCCAGGAGAGCTCTGTAACAGAGAAGGACTGCTTTGATGTGTTAACAGCACCTCATCCATTTGTTGGGAGTTGGGAGTGGGNTCTTGAAACCTAACACTGGGTAACCTTTGAAGGGCATATGGTGACCCCCTGTGGCCTGAAACCTCTGATCCAAATAAGTCTTCTTTCCTTTCGGTTGCATTTCTCAGGCATTCTTGCTACAAAGATGAAAATGTTTTTGTTGTTTAGAAAGAGGAAGTGAGGGGGAGGAACTGGTGGAAGAGGGGTTTTAATGACAAGATGGCCTGAGGCTGTGGTGGATCCCAAGGGGTCAGAGAAAGATCAAGGCAGTTCCCGAAATATGTGGGGAAGAAAAGTCTGGGGGCTTTAAAAAATTTCTCCTTTGTATTAGGCAATTATTAAATCCACTCATTTAAGAATTTCTGTTTATGAGTTTCTACGTGAGAGGGTTAAGACAGATGTTCATTTCTGCTAAGGTATGAGTAGCTCCAAACAGAAACTGTGTGTTTGGGATGGCGAACCGGAAGTGGGCTGTAACCTGTGTTAACCAACAGCATTTGTTCCCTGTGCCTTACTGCTTCCTCCACTGGCATCAGCGGTGGTCTTGGAGGAAGGTTGGGGCTTGCACGGGTGGGAAATTTGAGGTTTGAAGAAGGCCTGTTCTCAGGAGGTTAGAAGGGCCTCCCTCACACAGTGTCTGGATTGCTTTCTTTCTTT
>LOEQ01001835.1:15206-28256 GCA_001685075.1 Bramus lutescens
ACACCATACAGAGTGAGGTTGGATATTTATTTAGTGGTTATGGAAGGGAAGGGAAAAGGGGAGAAGAACAGAGAGGGAGAGAGAGAAAGAGAGAGAGAGCCAGAAAAGAGAGAGAGAGACTCAGGCTGGGAAGCTGAAGATCAGCTTGCCTCAGCGGATGGGGGAGGGGGTGGGCGTGGCTTGTCTCTTAAAGAGACAGATCATTACACTGATGACAATGGAAGCTGAAAGGAGGCACCTCTTTGGTTATTTTTTTTACATTCTCTTGTACTTGCTTTGGCTCCTTTATTTAGACATTAATAGATAAACAAACAAGAAGCATTCACTGAAGAAATTTTTCCTTAAAAAGTTGTAAAAGCATTGTACTAATTTTCAAAGCATGCAAAGAGAATAGTTTACTCGAAGAATATTGTCAGCTTATGTGATTGGTGGAAGAATGAAACAATTGAACCTAAGAAAGGAAAGGGGGTGGCCTTAGCCAGCTTTTCAAATGCCTGGACGAGAGAAGTAGGCGGGACCAAGCAGAGTATGTTGTTTCTTTTTGGCTCCAATTACCTTTACAGCTAGGAGATGGGACAAGAAGCACACTGTCGTGACCCAGCTCAGTGGCACAGCGCTGAGCTCTCTTACTACAGCACAGATGGCCTGTACTGCTCCAACATTTCCAACCAGCCAAGTTAGGCGAATGGGTTTCCTAAATCTGGATTCCATCCACTCACCATCTTGCTTGAAATATGAATAATCTGTTATTGAGCTGAAGGGACATGAGACATTTTTTAAGAGAAAACGGTGGCCCTTACGCTGGGATCTCCAGACCCTCAGCATGGAGCTCAGTAAGAATTTACTATATCTGAAATTATTGTTCCCACTCTAGGTCTAGACAGTGAGAATCTCAGGGTGAGGTACAAGATTCATGTATTTGTAAATATGTGCTCTAGATAATTCTGCCCCATGCAAAAATTTAATATGCACATTAATTACTTGGGATGTTGCCAGATGAATTTTTTTTTCTGTTTGGTAAGCCAGAAAAAAATACATTACTGCATGAAACCAGAAACCCTAGCACAAATAAAGTCCTGTTATTGCTGTTGGGTGTCACTCTTCCTGTACATTTTCAGAGGCTTTGTGCAGCGTTGGGATTGGGGTACTGACCTTCAACTGGCAGGTTTAACATTGGGATGAGAGTTTGTGTAGTAACACCTTAAAGTCAAGTATTCGAATGCCCAAGGATTTTTTAATGTCAACACGTCAAAGTATGTAGCCAGAGCAGATTCTCTAGGTCAGAATAAGCTTCGTTTGGTTGTGTTTATGACAGAAATTTTGTGTTCCATATCAGCTAAAAGTCTGACTCAGAGCTTACTCCCACATAACTCAAGCTGCTGGTGATAACGTGTATCTTTCTTCCTTTGTCTAGATTGATCATAAGTAGTGTTTTAAATTTCTGGCCATTTGGTAAAGTGTCATAAAACATAATTTGAGAATCAGATCCAATTTCCCGCTGTTTGCTGTTAGTGGGACTCACATGTGGTGTCATTGCATTTGATTGGATGACTTAGTAAGAGTAGGAGGAGCTAGGGGTTGGGCACATGAACTTTTCAGGACTGGGTGACATAGCAGGCTCTTTAACTAAATTTCCAGTGTTCTCAGTCCCATTTTAATACTGTCATTATCAAATAGCTGTGCTTTTATGGGTTATTCCTTTCAGAGATTTTGCTTTCAAAATATTCTGACATTTATCTAATGAATTAAATAATGACCCACAGACTTAGTGATTCATCTCTGTAATTCCAGCAAGAAGATCATAGCAAGCAAGTCCCAAGCCAACCTGGATCATACAGTAGTTTTTATCTCAGTTTTTAAGGAACCACTGTACTGTTTTCTATAATGGTTATGTCAGCTTAAATTCTTTCAACAGTGAGTGTATTTTCACATGCCTGTTGGCCATTTGTGTGTGTTCTTTTAAAAAAAAGTGCCAACTTAAAGAATGTATATAATATAAAAATAAGTATATATATTTGCTTATTGCATTATTGTGTGAGATAATTGTGTGTTTTAGATATTAACCATATATATATTTATAATCTACACACACATATATGGCTTAACAATATTTTATCTCATTCTGTAGGTTTGTTGATTGCTCCATTGCCACATATATGTTTCCCAGTTTTATATAATTCCACTGGTATCTTTGCTTTGAGTGTCTGTGTTTTTGGCACCATATGCTTACAAAATGGTTGTTCTACAAGTAGGCAGACCCACAGCTCTCCTTCTGCTCCTCCAGATCCAGTCTCCCACCCCAGTCTCATCCCCAGCTCTGTAGCAGGAAACCTGCTGTGATCTCCCTTTACTCTGATCCTATCCCCAGCAGATCACAAAGACCTTCTCCTCCAACCTTCCTTTCTGCAACTCATCCCAGTATCCCAGCCTCCAGGACCAGCAGACCCTCCCTGGGAACACTCCACTGGGCAGACCTGGGAAACGGGTAAGCCTACTGAAGACTTTCACCCCTCCCTCCTTCCCAGCAAACCTGACCCCCAGTCTTACCCCTACCTCTGCAACAGAGCACCAGCTATAGCCTCCTTCCCCTTCTGCCCGTATCTCCTGTGGATCCCACAGACCTTCGGCTCCTGCCTCCTTCTCCACATTGCTGCTTCATCCAGGCCCTAAGCTCTGGCCAGCATTCCCTGCTGAGCCCCGGATCACTCCTGCCAGGGGAGCAGGCAACTGTCTGTAGATCTCCCCTTTCCCTCTGCTCCTCTAGATCCAACCCGCAGTCTCATCCCCATTGCTGTTAGCAGACGCTCTGGGGTGACCTCTCTTCAAGGTGTCCTCCACGCCAAGGGGACAAAACAAGCAGATCCTGCTTGAACACTNGGCCCTAAGCTCTGGCCAGCATTCCCTGCTGAGCCCCGGATCACTCCTGCCAGGGGAGCAGGCAACTGTCTGTAGATCTCCCCTTTCCCTCTGCTCCTCTAGATCCAACCCGCAGTCTCATCCCCATTGCTGTTAGCAGACGCTCTGGGGTGACCTCTCTTCAAGGTGTCCTCCACGCCAAGGGGACAAAACAAGCAGATCCTGCTTGAACACTGCTCTTCTCCCTTCTGTGAACGCCCTAGCCTATCCCCATATCCATGAGTCAGTTCTCAAAACTTATAAACTCATTTTTCCTGGAAACTCCAGTGACCACAACTATCAGGGCCAAAGGCAATTTCCAATCAGGCAATACGCAGCTATCAAAGTCTCCAAAAATCCCTGAAGGAAACAAAAAGCACAGAACAAAATGCACATTCAACAAAGACAAATCCAAAAATCAGCACCTAGGCTAAAATCACACCAGACTGAGATGCCTAGACACCAGCATAAGAACATAATCAATAGGGTTGGAGGGATAGCTCAGAGGTTAAGTGCACTGAACTCTTCTTCCAGAGGTCCTGAGTTCAATTCCCACCAACCAAACTTTAGCCTCCAAAAGGAGTGGCACAAATGTGTGATCTTGTTGAAGTAGGTATGGCCATTTTTGGAGGATGTGTGTCACTGTGGCGGTGGGCTTTGAGGTCTCCTGTGCTCAATATAACTGCCTAGTGTCACAGTCCACTTATTGTTGCTTGCAAGTGAAGATATAGATCTCTTGGCTCCTTCTCCAACACCACATCTGCCTGCATGCCACCATGTTACACCATGATGATAATGGACCTAACCTCTGAAAAATGTGAGCCACCACCATTAAATGTTTTTCCTTTATTAGAGTTACCATAGTCTTGGTGTCTCTTCACAGTGATAGAAACCCTAACTAAGACAGTCTCTCAACCAAAAAGCCCAGGACCAAATCGTTTTAGCATAGAATTCTACCAGACTTTCAAACAAGAGTTAGCGCCAATACTCTTCAAACTATTCCACAAAATAGAAACAGGAGGAACACTGACCAAGTCATTTTATAAGGTCACATTTATGCTGATACTCAAACCACATAGAGAGCCAACAAAGAAAGAGAATTATAGACCAAATTTCCTTATGAACATAGACATAAAAATACTCAATAAAATACTTGCAAATCGAGTAGGTTTCTTGGCAGAGATATAGGGATAGTTCAATATATGAGAATGAATAAATGCAATTCACTATATAAAACACTGAAAGAAAAAACCCACATGATCATCACATTAGACACAGAAAAGGCCTTTAACAAAGCCCAGTACCCCTTTATGATAAAAGTACTGGAGATATTAGGAATACAAGAGATATACTTAAAAATAATAAAGGCAATTTACAGCAAGCCTATAGCCAACACCAAATTAAGAGGAGAGAAACTCAAAGCAATCCCACTAAAATCAGGAACAAGATAAGGCTGTCTACAAGCTCCATGTCTATTCAATATGGTAGTTGAAGCTCTAGCTAGGGCAACAAGACAACTGAAGGAGATCAAGGGGATACAAATTGGAAAAGAAGAAGTCAAAGCATTGTGATTTTCAGATGATGTAATAGCATACATAACTGACCCTAAAAATTCCACCAGGGAACTCCACAGCCGATGAACTCTTTCAGCACAAAAATTGATAGCTCTCCTATATATAACTGACCAGGAGACTGGGAAAGAAATCAGGGAGGCAACACCTTTCATAATAGCCTCAGATATTATAAATATCTTGGGGGTAACTGAACAAGCAAGTGAAAGACTTGTATGATAAAAACTTCAAGTCTTTGGAGAAAGAAATTGAAGAAGATAACACAAGATGGAAAGGTCTCCCACACTCATGGATTGGTAGGATTAACATAGTGAAAATGGCCTTCCTACCAAAAGAAATCTACAGATTTAATGCAACCCCCACCAAAATTTCAACACATATCTTGAAAGGACAATTCTCAACCTCATATGGAAAAACACATAAAACCCAGGATAGCTAAAACAATCATGAACAATAAAAGAACCACTGGATATCTTATTATTCCCAATTTCAAGTTGGACTACAGAACAATAGTAATAAAAGCCACAGGGTATTGGCCCCAAAACAGACATATTGATCAATGAACTAGAATTTAAGTCTCAGACATAAATCAACACCCCTATGGGCACCTGAAGTTTGATAAAGAAGCTAGAAATACACACTGGACAAAAAAAAGACATCTTCAGGAAATGGTGCTGATCAAACTGAATATTTGCATGTAGAATAATCCAAATAGATATTTATCACCTTTCACAAAAGTCAAGTCCATATGAATCTAAGACTGTAACATAAAACCAGATACACTGAAGCTAACAGAAGAGAATGTAGGGAGTAGCCTTGAATACATTGGCACAGGAGAAGACTTTCTGATCTGAACACTGATAGTGTAGGTACTAAGATCAACAATTAGTAAACTGGACCCCACGAAACCAAAGAGGTTCTGTAAGGCAAAGGACACTGTCATCCAGAAAAAGTATCAGCCTACAGAATGGGAAAAGATTTTTACCAACTCTACATCTGATAGAGGACTGATATCCAAAATATAAAGAACTCAAGAAACTAGATCTCAAAAGAATAAACAATTCAATTTAAAAATGGGGAACGATCTAAACAGAGAATTCTCAACAGAGAAATCTCAAAAGATTGAGAAACACTTAAAGAAATGTTTAACAAATCAAAATGACCCTGAGATTTCATCTCGCACCTGTCAGAATGGCTAAGATCAGTAACAGAAATGATAGCTCATGATGGGAAGGATGTGGAATAAGGGGAACAATCCTCTACTGCTAGTGGGAGTGAAAACTTGTACACTCACTATGGAAATCAATATGGCAGTTCCTCAGAAAAGTGAGAATCGATATACCTCAAGACCCAGCTATACCACTCTTGGGCATATATCCAAAGAATGCTCAATTATACAGTCATACAATCATGTTCATTGTAGCCTTATTCATAATAGCCAGAAACTGGAAATGACCTCGATGTTTTTCAAAGAAGAATAGGTAAAGAAAATGTGGTATTACTCAGAAATGGCTGGAACTAGAAGAAATCATTCTGAGTGAGGTACCCAGACTCAGAAAGATAAATATGGTGTATATTCACTTATTTGTGGACCTTAGCCATTAAATAAATGATAATCAATCTGTAGGCCCAGATAGGTCAGGTATAGAGGAAAGGACAAGAGAGGGATGAGGAAATAGAGTAGATTTTCTAGGTAGACCAGAGGTGGATAGGAACAGGAACAGGAACAGGAACAGGATGATTAAGTGGGGAGGGAGAGGAAAGATATGGTGGGAAGGGATGCTGGGAGAAACAGCTAAAATTGAGGGGCACTGAGTGGAAAATTCCTAAAATACATGAATGCAGTCCTAATGAAGTCTCCTAATTATAGGGGATATGAAGTTTGAATTGCCCATCTCTTGTCACTAAATAAGGCATCCAGTACTGGGATTGGCTTGCATACAATTGAGTTGTTGTTCAAGAGGGTCCCGTGGAAATCACCAAACAACCTATGCTGTTGCCAAGACAATGTATTGCTCTCAACAAATTAACAGGGGGGGGGCCCGTTGCCAAGGCCAACATCCATACAACTCATTGACCATGGAGAAGTTGAGCTGGTGCCCGCATGGAGCCTTGACCCCTATGTGGCTGGAGAAGCTACTCTGCAGGCTACCAAATGAGAAACAGAAGCAGCAAGCTAGCCACAAGACCTTTGACCTACAATCTGTCTTGTATGCAAGATATGCAAAGTCAATGGTGGCACAGAACTTGTGGGAATAGCTAAGCAATGTCTTACTGGACTTAAGGCACACTCCTTGAGATAGAATTCATATTCAACACCACATGGGTGACAAAGAAACAGACTAGATAGCCAGAGACCTAGGGTTAAAACCAAATGCTCCTGTATTTAAAAACAATCACTAAAATGACTCCTAATGATATTCTGCTGTCCTCATAGGTCAGTGCCTTACTCAGCCATCATCAGATAAGTTTCCTCCTGCAGCAGAAGGGAGCAGATGCAGGAACCCACAGCCAGACATTACGAAGAGAGAGAGTCCTTGCAACACACCGCTCTAGCTGAAATATCTCCATCAAATCCTTTCCCTCAGAGTTCAGGGGACCTTGTGGAAGAGGAGGCAGAAAGAGTGTAAGAGCCAGAGGGATGGAGGACACCAGGAGAACAAGGGCCTCTGAGTCAACTAAGTAAAGTGCATGTGAGCTTACAGAGACTGAAACAGCAACCACAGGCAGCCATGGATTTGTACTGGTCCTCTGAGTTTATATTATAACTTTCATCTCAGTATTTTATGGCACTCCTGAGTGTGTGAACAAGTGTGCCTCCGATTCTTGTGCCTGCTGTTGGGCTCTTTTCCTTCCATTGGGCTGCCTTGGCCAGCCTTGATGCAATGGTTTTTGATTCATTTTGTCATATTTTATTTTGTCATGTTTGGTTGTTATTTCTTAGAAGTCTGTTCGTTTCTAATGAGAGACAGAGGGGAATGGATCTAGAGAGAAGACAAGGTGGGGGAGAAACTGGAGGAAGTAGAAGAGGACAACTTCTTTAAGCAACCTATTAGTTTCTTCTCTATCATTTCTCCTTTTGTAAGTTCATAATGTATTGACTCTCTTGATAGAGTTCTATGGATCTGTAGGCTTTATTACTATTTATACTTAGTTCATGGTTTTCTTCTATTATTGGACTGTTTTAAATGGCATCTCTCTTTTTTTAATCTTCCCCTTTCCTTCCTTGTTTCCTCACTTCCTCCTTCCTCCACTTCTTCCTCCCTCCCTGTCTCTTTCCTTCCTTTCTTCCTTTCTTGTTTCCTTACATTTTTCCTCCTAACTAAGGATCTCATTATCTTATTCAGTGTCAAGTTACTTTTCCTGGGTGGCCATAAACAAAGGCATTCACCCAAGACTGACTATTGACAGAACAAAGAAATGATTCCATCTAAGTCCAGTTTGAGGAATCAGTGAGTATACTGGGGTTAGAAATGGCAGCACGGATGGAGTGTTACGTGTAAGAGTATGGATGGCTCCAAAGAAGCGCCACCATTGAAAAGTTTATCACCTAGCATAGGTGACAAATCATGATATCAGATGACCTGCTGAGTCACAGCCAATAGCCAGCCTCCCATCTCCTATATAGACTAGCATCCACAGAGACCACTACAGAGGGAGACAAGGGGGTGAGGGCATTCCAGTCTTCATTTGGCCCAAAGTACACTTTACAACCTCTCAGTGTAGAAAACTTTTTCATGTAAAAACAGAGATTTGAAAAATCTTTACTTTCAAAATGTGGGTGATCTGGATACATGGGGTTTGGGCATGAAGCAGCTAGGGGTGCGAAGCTGTATGGAGACCATGTGCTCTCCAGATTCTAGACTCTCCACATTTTCAGGGCCTTTCTGCTTGACATTTAAATTAGCAACTCCTGCTTCAAGTAGGAAAAATTCTGTCCTTAATTTCTAGGTGGCTTTGAGAAGGTCATCTCCAGGTTAGGTCAGCGTGAACTTGCCGTCTCAGGGCTCATGGAGGTATGTGAGTCATGGGGAAGGAGAGGTGGGAATCGAAGAATCCACGGAAACAGGGAGGCTGTGGGAGCATCAGAGAGCAGCTCTTATTTATTTATTTTTAAAGTCTGTAAATTACAAGATTAGGAGAGGAGGAAGTTTGACAGAATGTTGATTGGAATCTTTGGGTCCATTAAAAAAGCTAATAAGAGAAAAATCTGATTCTTATTGGGGTTTGTAAGTTAGAGATAGAGCAATTCTCCTTTTATTGAAAGATGAACTTAGAGAGCAAAGAAAAAAATAGGAAAGAAAGCATTGTTATGAAGAGGAAAAGATTTCCTTCTCTCCCATCTCCTCTCTCCTCCCTCTAGCCTCTTCCCCTTCATTCCTCCCTCTCCCTCTCTTCCTTGGATCCTCCATCTGCTTCTCCACCCTCCTCTCTTCCTTGATCTCCCTCTCTACCTCTTTCTTCTTTCCATTTTTTCCTTCCCTCTATTAAGTACATGTCGTCCTATTGGTGTTATTACAAATAACTTTTAAATGTTTAGTACTACAACACAGGTTACAGGTATAACAGGACAGGGCTTGGGCTCAACTTGGGAAAGGCAATGTGATACAGAAAACCAGCTATGGCAACACATGCTTGTAATCTCAATCCTAGAGAGGTGGGACAGTGGATCCAGGGCATGGGCTCCAGGCCAGCAGGAGACCATTTCTCAAAACACAAAGTAGGTAGGGATTGTGAAGGTGACACCCAAGGATGACCTCTGCCTTTATATGCACATATGCCACATACCTGAATACATGTGCACACATGCTGGTGTACATACATGTACACCTGCACACAAACGAAAAGACTTTTGTGATTGTGGAGGTTGGAGTGTTGAAAATTGAACACCATAGTTATCTTTGGATAGCTATAATCTTACTACTAACCATTTATCATCTCTGAGTCTGAGCTAATATCCTCTCAACTATCAGGTAAAACCCTTGGATTCTATTAGTCAGCAACCACCAAACCCCAAACTAGGAATGTCACCAAACAGCATCTGAAACATGTAGCAGAGCTATCCTTTGCTTTATTGTGACCCATGTATTTATGTATTTGTTCTGTGACTATATAAAGTCATATAACCTCTTCTATGGTGAAACAAGTCATTCAGGGTGGTCAGAATCCATATTCATGGGATATAGTCACTCATATTTGATTTAAAATAGCCTTTATTCCCTTTGGAGTGTATTTTGGGGCATCACCTTATGACAACAGGAAAAATAAAAACAAAACCAAGAAAGTACCAGATGCAGAGTGATTCTACAATCTAAGGACAAACTGGTCACCAAACTGCACCTTACTTGGGACAGTCTCCTTGAACTAAGAGAGCTTTTGTTTTTAAATCATTATTTTTATTTATTCTTTGAAAAAATTCACACATCTGTGCATTGTATTTTTGATCATCTCCATTCACAACTAACTCCCTCCAGTTTCTCCCAGTGCCTCCAATCTTGTCTCCCTCTCAACTTCATGGCCTCCTGGTTTTCCGTGTGGGGTCAGGGATTGAAGCTAGGACCTCATGCATGTTAGGCAGACATTCTGTCACTGAGCCACAGAACCAACCCTCCTCCTTTTTGTGTGGTTACGAAGATTGCCTGAGTCTCTCTAGTGCTACCCATATGCAGATTTTAAGTGTGAGGTCACCTGCTGGGGCATGGGAAACAGAGCAGTTATCCAATTCCCAGCGGACTGTGACTGGTCCTCTGGCAATGGCCATAGTTGCCAATAGTTCCTCTGCCAAGGCTAGGTCTCAGGGACCCCTGTTCTAACCATGCTGGAGTTTTGAGTGGCCTGGTAGTCTACAAGTCTTCATCAACTCCCCGCAGCTGAGGTGAACTGATGTGTGTCACAGCCAGGTCTCTCTCCATCCATCAGTTCTTACATTGCTTTCTGCTCCACTCCAGGAGAGTTCTTACCAGTCCCACCCCGTGACTCGCAAAAACTGCCAGACTATAGACAATTCCAACAACTTGGTAAACACCCCTTTTTCTTCCGTTGTTTGGCAGCCTGAATCTCCAGCAGACAGTGCTGCCTCTTTTTCCTCCCTATTGAAATGTTCACCCAAGAGTCAGTGTTCTAGTGTGTTTTTTTTATTTCTGTAGTCATGGCAACAAGACCCCAGTAACACTCAAAGGTCTCAAGAGGAGGGGCATGCCACATACAAGGACCATCCAGGAAGTGCTGGGTCAGATGGGAGAGGGGTGTGAATACTGGCAAAGGCTTTGGCTGTGATTTCTGTGGATGGAATGTGTAAGGCAAGGCCAGCAGGCTAAGGTTTGGCTAGCCTAGGTGATGTGCTGGGTTTTGGACACCATGACACATGCTGGAGTCATCTGGGAAGTGGGACTGTCAATTGAGGAACTGCCTTGATCAAATTGACTTGTGGGGCCATTTTCTTGTTTAACAATTGGTATAGAAGGGTGTAGCCCACTGTGGATGGTGCCAGTCCTAGGCAGGTGGTCCTGGGATATATAAGAAAGCTGGCTGAACAGCCTATAGGGAACNTATAGGGAACAAGCCAGGAAGCGGCTCCTCTCCATGGTCTCTGCTCAGTTCCTGCCTCCAGATTCCTGCCCTGAGCTCTTGCCCTGGCTTCCTTTCATGATGGACTGTAATATAAGATGAAGAAAGCTTCTGGTCAGTTTTTAACCACAACAACATTAAAGCCAGCTTGGGCAGGTTATTTTGGTGGGATTAGAGGTGGCACTGTATTGTGTGTTTCCTGTCCTTGAGGCAACTAGCATGGAGAATTAAGGGTCAGTGTTGAGGCCTCAGTAATGCAAATAGTTATGGCTCGACTCTGAAGGACTAGTTTGTGTTAAACAAAAAAAGACTCACTGCCCACTATCTCTGAAAGATGAATTCTCAGAATGGGTGGACCCACCACAATTCACCAGACTCTGGGTGTCACTACAGAACATAGAAAACATGATCCTTTCACCAGCTTGTAAACTGTACTGGGACTGACTACTGGTTCATTCACTCAAACCCCAGTTTAAATGTCCCGGGGACTAGAACTAATTAGGGGTTATCTAAGGGTCTGGGAAGATGGAGGGAGGACCTACATTTGGAAGCTAGTTTGCTTTTTATCATTACATCTTGAGACCCTTTACTGAAGGGAATGACTCTGCCTCCCTATGTGTCTAAGTATCCTTTGCTGCTCTGAAGAGAGTGACCTTGGCAAACAGAATTGGCTCTGACCATGCGTTTTGGTTACAGACAAACAAGGCACATGAATTGCTGTGGTGGGGCCAGCAGAGGACAGAGCAGAGAGCCCAGAAGATGGTTATGGCCATTTTGGCTTGGCTTTGTACAAACGAAGGCGCTGTTGGTCATGGGAATTTTAGAGTTGTCAGTATTCTAACATCTCATGATTGGGGGATCTGCTTACAAGATTCTTGGAATGAAAGGAGGCTTCTGGCCTTAACTGTCTCCTTCAAATGACAACAGGCCCAGTGCGAATCAGCTTGAGAGGGAAGGGAAGCAAAGGAGGACGATGACAGCGCCCTGCTGACGGCACCCTAGGACAGCGCCTCTGTGTCGGCTCTGTGCTCTGTGGCTGGTCACAGCTTGGCACAGTGCAGTTCACTGGCAGAGCTTCTGCCCCCGGCTAAAGGCGGAAAGGTAAGCAGGAGGTGGGGCCCTGGAGTAAGATGTCATTCAGAACTTTAGCAGGAGCGGCTTCTGCTCTTCTGAATTTGGGAACAATCACCCTGGAGTCACTTTGTAGGGAAAATAACCCAGAGAACCTGTTTCTCATTTACTCAGCAGTTAATTGCCTCTTTACACATGTAGTTCCAAACTGTTTACCAGAGTTTGGTATTCCTGAAATATGTCGCAAGCTCCCTTTAAATAGCATACGTTATTTTCAGGCACAATTGAAAACTTAGTGAAAATCATTTTTGCATAAGAATATGGATTCCATTTTATTCACACTGTATCTCAGTGGCCTTCTTGTTAGAAGTGTGTTAGCTGACATCCAGGGTTGCTGACAGGATGGGCCTTAGCAAATACTGCCAGTTTTAGTCCATGGGCCAGTAAGCTTATACTACAAGTGTAAAGATGATCTTTAAAAATAAAAATTCCTTGGCTTCCTTAAAGAGTTTCATTCACTAGAGAGTTTGGAGTCCTTAGACTAAAGGCTGCAGGAAAATCAGCATCTTGTACTGTATTTTTCTCCTCTCTCTGTATGTACATGTTTATATACGTCTCTTCATGTGCACAGGTATGTTCATTGCACACATACAGAACTCAGAGGTTGATGACTTTGGTCACTCCACATCTTACTTTTTGGAGACAAGATATCTCACTGAATCAGAAGCTCACTGACTGTCTGAAAGTGTGCATGTCCCTAGGAGTTAGGGCTGTGGGTAGTGCAACAAGGGTGCTGGGATCTGAACTTCAGACATTACAGGAGCTGTCAGCTCTCATAATTGCTGAACTGACTCTCTAGCCTTGTGCTTAGGTTTTTTTTTTTGTGGGTGCCAGGGTGGTGTAGGAGGGTCATCTGTCTATGTGTTACTTTCATTGGTTAATAAAG
>LOEQ01001835.1:31792-43884 GCA_001685075.1 Bramus lutescens
TGCAGAGGGACCGAGGGAGGTTGGTACACTGCAGAGGGACCGAGGGCAGTTGGTACACTGCAGATGGACCGAGGGCAGTTGATTCATTGCAGAGGGACCGAGGGAGGTTGGTACACTGCAGAGGGACCGAGGGCAGTTGGTACACTGCAGAGGGACCGAGGGAGGTTGGTTCATTGCACAGGGACCGAGAGCAGTTGGTTCATTGCAGAGGGAGGCTCCCTCCAACCATGTGACGTCTCCCTGGCTCCCCAGTTGGTACACTGCAGAGGGACCGAGGGCAGTTGGTTCATTGCAGAGGGACCGAGGGCAGTTGATTCACTGCACCAAGCTTCAGGTGCTATGTGCCAATAATGCTGTAGTTTTGAGTTTATTTTAAGAGAAAAAGATTGTAAGTAGGTAGAAGAACTTATTTCCAAGCATTTTGTTATAGGTTATTAATATGAAAATTACTTAACTGTGTCCAACAACTGAGAATGAACAAATTACAGACAATACATATGATGAAATACACACATGCATTTTGCTGCTTCTCTATGTAAAAATGGGGGAAAAGTTAACAGAGTCCTCTTAATACGTGTTTCCTGGTACTGTTGGACATGGATTTGTTTTCTCTCTTTTATTTCATTTCTTATGTTTTAGGGAGCGTCTGTCTGTGTAGCCCTGGCTGTTCTGGAACTCTCCAGATAGACCAGGCTGGTCACTAACTCACAGAGATCCTCAGGCCTTTCCCTCCTCAGTGCTGGGGTTAAGGCACAGGTCACCAGGCCCAGTTCTCTACTTTATTTTTGTCTAACAACCTTTTCTCCCTTAAACATCTGGGGTTTTTAAACAAAAAACTTTAAAATAGAGATTAAAGTAAGAAAAGTATTTGTTCAGATTAATGAGCTTGAATTTTCGGAGACTATTCATCATTTTATTTATGTAAATATTTTATTATGTAAATATTTTGCATTTTGTGTTTTTTGAAGCCTTGCCACATTGAGTTTACTACTTCTGAGTCCTGTAATTTAAAGCGAGTGAGCAGGAAGAAGATGAATTAAACTCAGTCTCCTAGGGTCTTATTTTGGGGTTGATTGCAATAAACCACTTAAAAATAAGAAATAGGGAAATGGGAGGGGATGGAGGGACAGAAACAATACAACTTAGTACTTACATAGAAACTTCCCAAAATTCAAAAATTTGATTATAAACTCTTGTGCTCGAGTGCTGGGATTAAATGAGAACAGCAGGAAATCTAAGTAGTTTCCTAATCTTTATCTTTTCTAGGAGAGAAATCAGGACGGGATCTAAATAAACTGGAGCAGCCTGGCTTCTTGGGTGAATACAGCTGGGTCCATGACAAAGAACTTGGAATTTTGTTTTGTTTTGTTTTGTTTTTCCTGCAACACACCGGTTAGCTTCTTTTCTCTCCATCTTGGTATCTCTCCCCCTCCTTCTCCTCTTTCTCTTCTAGAAGTTTCTGAGCTCTCCACTTGATATGCTCAAATATTTCACACATTTTACCCAGAGAGAACTGAGCAGAAAACTGTCTGCTCCATGTGACGATGGGACGTCACTGAAAGATTCGATCCAAGGGAGTAGTCAAAAGACTCAGTCTCCTCGATGTGTACACTCTGCTTGGTAGTTAGGAGCATTTCTAGTCTGTTTGTATTAACGTGTGTGCTAGCACGGGCCTTGTTAGGCCTCTAATTTTGACTCTAACCATAGAAAATGTGGAAGGGCTCATACAGGAATGCATGCAGTCTTGTCCTTCTTGGGGGACAGAGTCTCTTTTTATAGCCCAGATTGTCTGGAACTCAGTATGTCATTGACTGGCCTCATATTGTATCCTCCTTCCTCAGCTTCTGTAGCTTTGTGCTACTATGTCTGGCTGCATTACTTAAGTCTTCCTGCATGCAAGGTAAGCCGTCTAGCAATTGAATTACTTCCCAGCCCCATCCAAATCTCTTCTTTATCTCTTAAACAAGTGTTTTGGTTAAAATACTTTGAACAGCTCATGTAAAGGGCAAAATGAATTGGTTAGAGTCTAGTTAATTAACATAAGAGAGTCTTCTCAATTAGTAGTGCTGGATGTTGTTTATTACAAATGGAGAGCTTATGGGTGAAGTCATGCATTGAACACATCTCCTCCTTGCTGGGTGGACAACTTCTAGGTCCTTCACAGGGAAATGAAATTACTCTGGGAAATGTACCTTCATCTACCAAGAGCCATTTGGACACAGGATCTCAGAAATTCATCGGCCATCACCCTGGATCCTGATGAAACAGCTCCCATATCCACATGGCTGTGAGTGGCTGGTCACTGTGAAAGGCTTTCAGGAGACTTGCTAAAGACGTGTGTAATGTGACTAGTACCTTCTGTATCCACTGAGGAACTTTAGAATTTCATTTTCTTCTGATCATAAAAGTAAATGATGTTCATTGTAGAAAATTAGAAAGATCCATACATGCCAAAAAAGAGAGTATTGAAATGCTCTGACATACTCAAGCAGGTAACTGTGTTAGCATCCTGTTGTATTTTTATAGTTCTCTTCCTTTATATTTACATCTTTAGTACAGTTGGAATCCTTAAGTATTGCATTTCCTTTGTCTTACAAACATGATACCCTTGTTATCTCCCCATAGCATTAAATCTGTCTCTGGAAAATGTTTGAATTTACAATATTCAACTAAAGAATCTCAATGACACTCCCCTCACCCTTGGGCATTTAGTTTATTTGTAATTATTAATTATAAATGACAGTGTATTAACATCTTAAGATACATGTCTGCCCAGGCACAGCATCTATTCTTTAGGACAGTCTTAGAAGTAGAATTTCAAGAGCAAATAATGTGTTTTCCAGGTTTTAAGTTTGTATTTGTAATTAAAAATCAAAGTTATAGGACATTGGATGTATTTTTTTCTGAATTTGATTATGTTGAATTGGGGAGACTATAGGCCATCATAATGTAAGAATTTGAACTCTATTCTGATCATTTGATTAGCCAAATCTATTCAGTCTCTTGGCAGTGTTATTTCAACTCTTGTACCTTAATTCCTTTACTTTGTGGAATAGTTAAACAATACCCCTTCCCTTTCTTCCTTGCGGCCAGAGTTTTAAAAGCACTTTGAAAATTAATTTAAAAAGTTCTGTGGAAGAATAAATAATGCCAATTGGTTGTTTTCTTTGTGTTAGTGAACCAAAATCAGATGTTTGGACCTCCAGTGGTTAGAGGTTTGGCCAGGAAAGTTGGAGACAATGAGACTGGCCAAAGCAGCATTTACCGTGAGTGCAATTTCAAAGATATGCTAAAAGAAAGGAAGCTCAGCCAAGAATTTATGACTTGGTCTGAGACAAAGTTGAGAGCTATCACCTGCTTCAAGGAGGCCGCCTCGGATGAGTTCATATGTATGCATGGCACAGCGCTACCGTCTAACTTTAGGACTTTTAATGACTTGGACCACCTAATCACTTGTGAAAGGATGTGCTGGAATTTGCCTTCACTCAGCTTGACAGGGTGATGGGAGGCATATATCTTCCTTACATGAAAACACTTGTCAGCTGCATCATATTTGGTAAGACAAGCACCAATGTCACCTTGGGGGAAGCAAAGTAACTCCGCTGACATCCAATGCATATGAGTCTCCAATATGCTGCAACATCACCTAATTTCAAGTGAAATATGCAAATCCACCCTATTTTCTCTGTAGTTTTTATTTTCCTGATGCTTGCTCTAAGTGCCACTTCTTCTGCTGATGGAAACACTGTGTAACTTTCTCTGAGCTGATGCGTGTTTAAATATGCATGGAGGAGAATCTCAGCCTTTGCGTGGGAGCAACATGGCACACCACATACAAACCCTCAGTCACCTGTCTGTGTTTTTTTTTTTTTGGACTTGGGATACACTTACATAACCCCTTCACTGTAGTTCAAACTCCTGAATTTCTGACTTTTTATGGCTAGTAGGTCAGTGGAATGAAGTTGGGACTTTTTATGTGTGCAGCTTAGGAGTGGAGGGCTTTGGAATAAGGAGAAATAAGGATCTGATGGTAGCATCACGTAAAGTCCCTGGGTTTCACTAAACTCTGAAAAGCAGTGCTCAAGCAAGTATGGTTGGAAGTTCTTGTAGCTCGGTATGTTTGTTTAATTTTTATTTCTAAACCACGTTTCACAGTATGCCTAACAGTTCTAGGTATGCATGTATCTAACAGACAAATATTGATTCACATGGATGATCCCAGGGAGGCCAGAGAGGTGATGATTTCAGCTTGGCGAAGCTCTTTCTTCTAGGGCAAAGAAAAGTCAAGCTAGAGAGGGCATAAGCCTTGAGCTCCAAAGAGGAAGCTGCTTAGGTGTGTCATGTGACTGTGTGACCCATTGCTGGATGGTGGCACAGTAGCCCATGGGAAATGGAAAAGCTTATCTGACTGTTTTACCTCATTTAGCAGGTCATCCATGTCGTCTGTGGAGGAAATTCTATCTGCCTCATAGTTTGACTTAGCTTTCTAGCTTGCTGTGCGACTATGAGTTCTGTTCTCTAGAATGAGTTTATTGGTTCGCTTCTTTGTTTTGGCTAAATACACCTGGCTCACCGCTTCTGTTTCCTAACAGTGGCCCAGTCAGCTGTGGCAAATGAAGTGGGCAAGGCCTCCATTTTATTTGATTCATCTTTGTTTTCATTGAGGCAAGCTACACGCATCTGTCATTTCTACATGGCTAGAGTAGACACCATTCCCAGATGAAGTGTGCAATCGTATTCTGCCCACTTTGGAAGCAAACACTGGGGAAGGTCTTCTGCTCCATGTGGAGCAAATGAAGGTTGTTTAGAATCTGATGTCACTTCATTTAGATTTCAATTGTTTTATTTTATGAAGAATGTTAACCAACTGATGTGCCGAGCTGACTGCTTCTATACAGTAATATAGTATTTCCATTAATACTGCTGTACACTCCGAACAAAGACTTCTCTTATTCCCAGAAAGTTCTAGAATCGGAAGACCCAATGTAAAAACACTGTTCTAGAAAATAGCAGGTAAAATTATATGTTAAACTTCATTATGATTAAACTGGTGATGAAGTGGTATTGTGTTGATAAATGTGACCATTCATAGAAAACCAGTTTTTAACCAAAACTACTAATTAGAACCTATAAGGAAGGGGAGGAGATGGAAATTTTTAATGATAATAATAATAAAATGATTAAAATAAATATGAAGGGGAAGAAAAGAACCTATAAGGAAAAAACCCACAGAATTTACAGTAATAATACAATCATTGCTCCTTGTGCCTGAGAGGCCATGTTGAAAATTTTCATTTAAATTTCAAGGCTTTGTTTCTTTTCCAAATTCAAACTCACAGCTGTATAATATTAACATTATTATTAATATAATTTCCTTTTCAAAAGTTGGTTAGAGGTCAGAGTCTAGTGATTATCCACGTAGCAGTCACTTGAGAATCGGGCATGACTATCTATCTGAAATGATTATACATTAAAAAAGGACCGTTCGCTCATCATGTGTGTGTTTCAAAGATAGCTGGGAGAAGCGATCTACGTTTGAGTTCACAGTGTCACTCCGTCTCCGTTTGATCCATTTGTTACTCCTCTGCAATCCTTGCTATTGTTCCTTGGTGGAGGAAGATAACAAAGAAGTGTCCAGATTGTCACATGACTGCTTGGGGTAGTCACGAGCAATGGCTTCTTCTTGTATGAAATAATAACATTTACATTTTGTGGTTATGCATCACGATTGTCTGACAGCAGAGTCCAATGTGATTGGCAGGCAGTAGATTAAATTTATGGGACTTGGGCTTTTTTTTTTTTTAATAAGGATACCTTAAGAAAGTCCAAGGGAAATGAAAGTCAGTTTTGTCATCTCACACAGATTTCAAAGGGGGGGACTACACCACGGCTTGAAAGGTCTCTATCCCGTCGCTGCTGTCTAGCCATACTTGACAATGAGACACACTGTATTTGCTCACAGTGCTGGAGTTTATCATGCAAGAAGAGTAATTATATTTGAATTGTGTCAGCCAGCCACCCGAAAATGAAGGAACGTCAACGAATGTTGCTCCAAGGAGAAGGAGATGATTAGTTATAATTATCCTCAGTGTCCAAGAAAATGCTTCCCTCATTCTGTTGCAAAGGGGGAAGGAAAAAAGCCAACAGAAAATTCTCAATACTTTCCAGTATTTTTGGAAACTTTTAAGGTCATTTGCTATAGGAATTTCAGATATGCTCGTTGGTGTGACCACTTAACTCCCTGGTGATTTCATTGCTTTGTACATAATTTTATAGTTTTTAAATTTGAGGACGTGCAACACAACATCCAATCTGTGCCATTTGTAGAATTGCCTCACAGGGAAATATTAGACAATAGGACACAAATTTCTTAATTCACCTAACCATGGTTTCATCTACATAGCACAAAGATATAAGATATAGCTTTGGAACTACTCATGAATATGGTGATTTGATTTCTAATTCCAGGCAAGCTGAGATGATGAGATTATGTCTTTGAGGATTGCTGTTGCTGTCGTGTGTGTGGCCAGTGCGTGGTACCTACACTTGGCCTCCTTTGCCTAAAAACATGCACATTTTGCAGCTTATGACTGCTTGGGACTTCTTGGTTGGTGTGGTTGATTTTTTTTAAAGTTTCCATAAGTAGCTTAAAGGGAAAATAATTTGGAGGAATATTCATTAGTTGACTAGTTCTCTGTCATAGTGATTGATATCTATAATTTCAATGACCAAGTTTGGAGGTACATTGTCAGTTCAGCAATGTTTTTGCCACATGGAGATGATCATGAGACTGAAAAACTGTTGCTGTCTCTCAGATAAGTTATTTTTTCTCTTTTGTAATGAATCAGCTTCATTCATATGTTGACATTTGTGTGGTTTTGATAATTTCTCACTATAATTCCTTCAAGTTAGGTATTGTAAGCCATAGTACGATGAGTACAAACAATGGACTTTTTTGAGGGGTGCATTTCAAGACAGGGTTTCTCTTTGTAGCCTTGGCTGTCGTGGAACTTGTTATGTAGAGCAAGCTGGCCTTTAACTCACAGAGATCTGCCTGCCTCTGCCTCCTGAGTGCTGGGATTAAAGGCATGTGCCACTACCGCCCAGCAACAATGGATTTTAAAATGGACAGTGTTGACGCAGTTACCACAACAACAAATCAGCTCTTGACATGTTCATGGTTGTGCAAATCCCCTGTGTGATGAAGATTCTACAGACAGGATTTCTAAGAGCATCAAGATCCATACTTCTTTGTGCATCTGCAAGGACTCACTTTGAGAAGGAGAATTTAGGGACAGTGGACACAGGCTCATCGCCTTCTAATGCAGCGATTCCCTCTAAGTATTGACTAATGAGTGAACACAAGTGGTTTATATCTTTGCTGTTACCTGGAACTTTTTCTTATATTCATTTGGATTTCAAAATCAGACTAACAGATGTCTTAGGAAGGAAGTATATGCTTAGTTTTTCCCTTATGTAATCTATAGGAAGCAGTATAAACATTCTTAAATATATCTCATTTTTTAAAAACTTTAAAAAGGGGGCTGTGATGTATCTCAGTAGTAGAATAAACAGGTCCTGAGTTCTACTTCCAGTGCCATAAAAAGGCTGCAACAAATGCAAAATTTATGATTAAAATTAAGGATACTTTGCTTGAAGTTTTGTTAATTATTTATCATAGTATTGCAACAAATAGGTTAACTTTTACAATAAGAGTGTTTGATTTTATTGATGTTATTTGTGTCTACTTAGGCAATTAATAAAATGATTTCAGTCATGTGGCTTAGCATGCATTTGTTTATGATATATATTCAGAGTGAATGGGTGTGCCTTTTGTGTGTCATTGAGTCACTGCTTGGACTCATTGCTTTCTTTTCAGTTGGCTGTTAAATTTCTTCACACATTATTTTCTATCTTCAAATTTGATAAACAGTATAAATGAATGCTTCAGAAAGGAAGTTAGAATGATGTTTGCTGACTGGCTTCCCTCATTGTCTACTTCTGACAAGCCTCATTGCTTGAAGAGTCTTCATTCTAGTGAGTTCGAAGCTGTGGGCCATGACACCTTCTGTTTACTAGATGCATGCAACTTGAGCATCCAGGTAGAGGGATGTGTTGACGGGGGATCGTGGTGGGGTCTAAACAAACATCGGCTACACAGACAGAGAATCTCTGACTGGAAGCCCTGAATTTCTGGAATAATTAGCATAAGTGCTGTTTTTGTTCATATTTTATTCTTCTGTCTTTCTATTATATGTTCAGTATGAATATGTCAAAGAACCACAATAAAAATAAACACAAAAGAAGACATGTTATTAAATTTTGTCTTAAGAAAGCTGTCATAAGAATGTTTTAGAACACCCTTATGTTGAGGACCATTTATTTCTTAATTTAAGATATTTGTTATAATTTCATTTTGTATCATTCAGATTTTTTCCTTATATATCAGAAAAAAATTAGCTCAATCATTCTTCTATGCCAGAGGTGTGTGGATAGCTCACTGTCCTACCTTTGTTAGATAAGAACAATGATTTTTCTCTTTCTATTTTAAGTTTTCTTAGAATAAATTTTAAAAAATTAACCAATATTAACATTGATTTGTGTAACACTCATTAAGCCACCCCTTAAAATTTAAATATTTCAACATATCTCATAGCAATAACAATAATAAAATTCCAATGCTTTAACTTTTAATGTCCAACTTATTAAGAATTCCTAATGTTCTCTTTGGGATTGAAAAGTCCTTCCGGCAAGTTTTGGGGCTGGGCATGGTTATTAATTCATTGGAGACTGGTGGATCCAGTCATAGACTCTTCTGCCTCTCTTTGGTTCTGGGAGCCACGGTGAGGAAGGGGGGAGGGCTGGGGAAAAGACAGTGAAGGAAAGAAAGAGACAGGGAGACAAAGCCTGAGAAGGAGAAGATGACATTAGAGGTGACACGTAGCTATCAGGAGCATCCTCATTCTGAGAGGAAGAATAATGAAGGGTTTTCCCTGCCTTCTACAGCCTGAGGACAGCCTTTGGCCACGTCACCCTTTCTAACCCCATTTTCTGTGCGCTACATGTCATAATCTGTAAGGCAACGGTCCCACGAGCAGACACTGAATCCAAACAGTGCCTCGTCTTGTACTTATTTGCACTTTAAAACTGCATTGAGTGGGAAAACTTATTCGCAAAGAGAGAGCGAGCGGGACGGCAAGGGAGCAGGACCACAGGCATGGTGACATTCAAGCCGAGTCTTTGGACTCTGTGAACCTTAACTTTGAGTTTTCATTTTATAGTGAGGTTTCCTAGCTGGAGAAAAAGTGTGTGATCTCTTTAAAAGTTTCTACGAGAATCTCCCCACATTTGGAATGTCTTTGACTCGTGCATTTAGGGCCCCCTATAAATGTTTGTGCTAGAGAGTTCGAGCTGACCCTAAGTATCCCAAGATCTGCAGGACCTCCTGGGCTACCCCAAAGTGGTTTGGCGTGAGAAGGGAACATACCGTTTTCCTAGAGGCAGAGATCTGGAGACAGCTGCAGGGCTGTTTAAGTTTGAGGTGGTTGCTGCATGAAGAGAAAAGGTAAAAGGCAGGACAAGGCTTCTCTTCATGTGGAGAGCCCTAAGAAGCCACGGGGCACCTGGTGAGTACCATCTGGTCACCTTAATCAATGAAAAAAACCATCCTGCAAGAGGTAGCTGATGGATTAAAAGTGTGGCAAATCTGGGCGGGTATGTGAGAGGTACGATGGTATTTGGAAACTTCTGGGAGTTGCAGGTGGAGAAAGCCAGATAGGACCTATGTTGGCAAGCTTATCTATTAGTGTGACGGTAATGAAGGAAAGAAAGGGCCAAGTAGAGATGGGAAAACAAACGGGATTCTGGGAACAGTACAGGCATCATCTGTCCAAAGAGAAACTGTTAGTCGATCCATTTTTTTATAAGTGTTAATCAATTAGCAGCTATCAATATTCCACTGATACAGGAAATTTGTGTGAAATGTTTTGGGGAAAAATTATAACTATGAGAACTTTGTTCACTATTTTAACCCCACAAATATCGATAGATTTATTCTTATTTATGCAACTATAAAACAAAATGATTTGCTTTGAGCTAGGTTTTCTAAGTAGGAATAGCTTATAATAAAGTATGGTCAATAATATTAGCTAATCTTAACAAACAGATTAAAACAGCTTGAAAGTAATAAATCACAGAATGAGGGGTTTTAAGTGAATATTTAATATTTAGTTTTTAAAATTCTGTTTGTTTCATCAAACTTCTCATCACTTGAGGCCATGGTGAGTGGACCCAGTTTCTCTGCTAGGCTGGGAATTTATTTTCCACAATTATGCAAAAGTTTCAAAAGAAAATATCTGATTCTTTGGTTTCATAGGATTTCTTGGATGAAGATTAGAGAGTAGTTTGAAAGTCCACAAATATGCACAAAACATTTTACAGTAATTATGGCTATTGAAACAGAACTATGAGTTCCACGCTTTAAAAAAGAAAGCTATAAAGGAAATACAGAGAAAACATTTGTGATACAAAAGTAAACTCATAGGAACTTGAATAAACAGCTGGGTTGACAGTTAGACCTTCCAAGGATAGCATCGTCTAGTTTCTGGACTTGACTTGTTGACACAGCCAGCCCATCTACTTGGAGAAAGAACAATGCACAAGTCTTATTCCAGAGGAAGATTGTAATTTGCCTTTATATTTATGAAATTCGCTAGTTTTCATTGCATATAATGATCTTTACCTTTTTTAAACCTGGAAATGACTTACAAAGAAAGTAAGAACATTCCAGAGAGACTTTTTCAGGTGATTAATTAGTTCCCTATGTCTGTTTAATGATATTTAATTCATTTAACACATCTTCCTTTCAGAAGAATTAATGAACACCTTAAGGGCCAAGGGGAAGAATCACTTGTACACATTGCTAAGCAATTTCCTATTTGAAATGGTATTTTTTTAGGAAAGCCATAAGCTGCTTCATCTCAAAATAATGCGGGAAATGCAATAAGCCAAATTTTAATTTTTGGTAAATTTTGAGTTTTGGTACAGGGTTCACTTTAATACCATTGATAGCTATTAATAGCACCATGGCCTGATCTTTCAAATGATTCCATTATCACCTCCAGACTTCAGGTTACTTATTCCCAAAATGAGGCTGGGGGAAGAGCACCACAAGGTAATTGAAATTTGTACATTACATAAGTGTGTGAAGGTGTGCACACGTATGTGTAACCATGCCATGGTGTGAGTGTGGAGGACAGAGAGAGGAGTAGGCGCTCTCTGTCATGGGAATCCTGGGGTGGAACTTGGGTCATCACTCCAGGAGTAAGTGCCATACCCACTGAGCTATCTCAGTGACCTCCAAGGACATTTTAAATTGTAAGATTTCATGATATAGGAAGGTTTTTGTGCTCTTGATGTTTATGTGGAAATTAAATGTTTACGTGGAAAACTTCAGTCACTTTAACAATGTAATTGTGCTCTTGGGGTTGACTAACCTTGCCCAGTCTTGCTCCATGGTCCTACAGTTACCTTAGAGCAAGAGAGCATGGCATCTTGAAGTGATCTAGGAAATAGCACCAATTGCCCAAACCTCAGCTCAAATTATTTAGTGCAAAATATGGAGACGTTTCACTACGAAGCTATTCATCCAAGGTTTGGTCTACTCCAGGCAGATGAAGAATCACGGCTTTATTTCTCTTCATCTCAGCCATTTTCATATTGATTTAGTTTTTAGTCAGGTTGATTTTCAATATGGTAAGAAGCGAGCACCCAAGAACACAGCCTCTTGATTTCAATCCAAAAGAAAAATCCTTTAACAACATCCTTATATCAATGTGGATCAAATAATTTAGTTTTTTGGTGATAATGAACTCTCCCAACTCTGACAGTTGAGAGGGAAGGGAGCTTTCTGATTGGCCACCTCATAAGTTATAACTGGTGTGCTGTCACAGGCAGGTTCATCATCTAACTCAGTTCTCCAAAGAGAAGGAGGGCTCTGTGAGGGCTGTGGGGCTCTGTGAGGGCTGTGAGGGCTGTGAGGGCTCTGTGAGGGCTGTGAAGGCTGTGGGGCTCTGTGAGGGCTGTGAGGGCTG
>LOEQ01001835.1:54280-80724 GCA_001685075.1 Bramus lutescens
GTCCTTTGGCTTAGCAAATGAGTATGAAGTCACACCTAGTGTCTACTAAGTCCTCTGGCTTAGCAAATGTATATGAAGCCACACCTAGTGTCTACTAAGTCCTTTGGCTTAGCAAATGTACATGAAGTCACACCTAGTGTCTACTAAGTCCTCTGGCTTTGCAAATGTACATGAAGTCACACCTAGTGTCTACTAAGTCCTTTGGCATAGCAAATGAATATGAAGRCACACCTAGTGTCTACTAAGTCCTTTGGCTTAGCAAATGAGTATGAAGTCACACCTAGTGTCTACTAAGTCCTTTGGCTTAGCAAATGAATATGAAGTCACACCTAGTGTCTACTAAGTCCTTTGGCTTAGCAAATGTATATGAAGTCACACCTAGTGCCTACTAAGTCCTCTGGATTAGCAAATGTATATGAAGTCACGCCTAGTGTCTAAGGCCTTTGGCTTAGCAAACTACTCCTCCTGCTGTGTGTGTGTGTGTGGTGTGAATGCATGTGTGTGTGTATACCTGATATGTGTGTTCCTGTATGGCTACAAATGCATACAATGTGTGTGTGCATCATGTGTGTGAATGGTACAGGCTGGCACATGCCATGGCATCCATGTGGGGGACAGAGGACAATCTCAGGTGTCAGTCTTCACTTTCCATCTTGTCTGAGACAATCGTCTTCCTGTGGCTATGCTACCTTGGCTGGCTTGTGAGCTCCATTTACTCTGCCATCTCTGCCTCCTGTTTCCTGGTAGGAATACTAGAATTACAGAATGCAAACATTGGAATCACAGAATGCCCCCCACTTGTGACACATATTTGACTTTTATGTGGAGTCTGAAGATTTGAACTCAGAACTCAGGTCCTTATACCATGGACATGTACCCACTCAGCCATCTCCCTAGAATAGATAAACTCTACAGGATACGGTTTAATATCTCCCCCGAGTCAATGTTACCTTCTTGTGGACAAATTCAGAAACTCATAAAAACCACAAACTTGAGTTGCTAGAGCATCCTAGAATTAGAGCTGAGACAGTAGAGGTTTTGCTTGTTGGAGACCCCTTCACTCACTGTGCTGATCCTCCCAGACACCCTGGTATCTTCTTGCTGTTTTGTTGGTCATAGACAGGGAGACTTGGCAAAACACTTGGAGGCCTATAGTAGTGACCTTATTAATTGAATTTTTTAAATTGGAAGCCAAGTAAAATTTTATGTAATTTGTTTACCTATATTTCCACTATTATAAAATATCACCATTGCAGAACATGCCCCAGTACACATATTCTCAGTGGTGTAAGATGTTTCCAGTGACTCCCTGCAGTGGCCTCTAAATGTCTCAGTCTGCCTTTCTAGGAGCAGTAACTGAGTTTCAGTAGCACTGGAGAGACAAACCCACTTACTAAGTAAGCCAAAGGCAAAGCTAGGGTAATTTTAAAACTGAAGCTTTTGTATTTCTAGTTCTTCATTGCCTGTTTGCTAATCATAGTAAAGGGTTTGTAGATCCAACCAGATACTGCTGCAGAACTGAGGTTTATGGTTTCACATTCTAAAAACGCATCAGGGGTTGTAGCTGAGCCTGCACTGTTGCTGATCCATAAATCCCTATGGGAAAGGATATACTGTTCATAAATGCATACTATGTGTTATCATTGCTGGGCTCCTTTTCCTTTGCAGCCAAGCATGGCCTTTGGGGTCGTGTTTCTTATCACAGAATGGAGGCGTCATCAAACATAGGCATTCTCATTTTGTTTATTACTGTACCTTCAAAACCTGAAAGAGTGCTTGACAGAAGTTCTCAATACTCTGGGAATGAATATTAGGTTTTCTCAGACAGCTTTGACTTTAAGCTGACCCCAGAGGTTTGTTGGTACGACGGTGCTATCAAACACATTCCAAGAAAAATGCTCTTGATTCTCTTCTATGTCCTTAGCACCCATGATGATGAGGGGTGCATATTTGTCTGAGGGTCATGGTCAGGAGAATGGCCAGATCCATGTTTTTTGTGCAGTGAGAACGCAAGAACTTTGTACCCAGGAGGATTTAGGATGTAGATGCCCATCTTAGCTTCTATTGACTACAGATAATAAGAGTTCTTTGCTTCAGAGAAACATTGTCTTTGAGATGAAATAATAAACAAATTGCCAGATTTTAAAGTTCATTTAAAAATATTATCTTAATACCCAGTGTTTAAAGCTCAGAGACTAGAGGGCTAAGGAGAGGGTTCATTATGTGAAATTCCTGTTTTTCAATGTTTGGACCTGGATTTGGGGCCCTAGCACACAGGAAAATGCTGACTGAGGTGGCAGCCTTCTACAGGAATGGCTCGGTGATGGGAGCCAGAGAAAGGGGATCCCCTGGTCTAACTGCTAGACTAGTTGAATTGATGATCCCCAGTTCAAGAGAGAGACCCTACCTCCACATATAGGGGGTAGAGAGATGGAGGAAGACACCTGGTATCAACCGCTGGCCTCCACACACACACACACATACACGCATCCACTCATACATGCAAACATACATACATGCAAATGAACATACATTTATGCATACACACTACATATACACACCCAAGAAAACAAAAAAAAGCCCCTTAGAGTTAAAATGTTAGAGGACTGAACACATTTAGAATCTACTCCAAAGAAAAATGAGACTTTTAATCTTCCAATTTGGGACAAAGGAAGAGAAATTAAAAATAAAGTTTTATTTAAAGGTTCATGTAGTCCATGCTTCCTTGCAAGAAGTAACTTGCTGGCTATTGGGAAGATAACAGAGCTAATGTGGCCTCCCTTCTAAAATGACAACCCTCTGCCCTTTTGTGGCATTTCTCAACATGCCTCATTTTAGTTAGATGGTCTTTTAATTCCTGTTCCTCAAAGGCTCCTGAATTCCAATCACTCTTGAGATTACCTGGCATTTCAAGATGAAGGGCGTTTGGATGTATCTAGTGGTCTAAGAGAATCCTGGATGTATTCCGTGGCTCCTCATTGTGCTTGGTCCTTCCCTGGAGCTCCTGTGCCCTCTCCATCCTTAAGTGATGTCTGCAGTTGTGACTCAAGCGTAAGAATCAGAACTTGGTCTTTAGTGTTAACTTCTTCTAGCCTCAACTTAATTTCAGTCATGTGAATCTCTAAAGTTCATCCTCGCTTATCATGGTCACTTATGTGAAAACTGACAGATGTAAAACCTGAGGACCTCTCCAAGGTATAGTTGAAGCGAAAGTTTTTATTGTAGATATGCGGGAAAGTCCAGCCAGAGACATCTGGAGGAGTTCAGAACAGGGAGAGAAAGCACTAGACTGAACATGGTCAGTCTACTGGACTTGACCATGAGAGGACAGAGGTGTGGGGAGAGGGAGAGAGAGAACCAAGAGAGAGCATAGCTGAAATGGTAGGGTTATATAGGAATGAGAAGCTGGGGGAAATGAAGTCCATGAGTCGAGAAGTCTAGGGTAGGGGCCAGAGTGAGAAGTCACAAATGCTGAGTAATCCTGGCGGCCAGCAAGCACTTTGTTATCTAATAGCACTAGAGACAGATAGCCATTTGTCCATTCAGACAGCGATCAGGATGACAGATGGCCACTTGTCCATTCAGACAGCGATCAGGACCACAGATAGCCATTTGTCCCTTTGGACAGTGATCAGGACCACAGATAGCCACTTGTCCCTTCAGACAGCGATTAGGACCACAGATAGCCACTTGTCCATTCAAACAGTGATCAAGACGACAGATAGCCACTTGTCCATTCAGACAGTGATCAGGACCACAGATAGCCACTTGTCCCTTTGGACAGTGATCAGGACCACAGATACCGATTTGTCCCTTCGGACAGTGATCAGAATTTAGAGAAGTGGAATTTTCCTTTGATCCTGATAGTTGAGATTGCTATAGTTCCCATTTGCTAATTCTTAACTCCTACATTTTTCTTTGTTCCTGTGGGGGGACTTGAAACTTTCTACCTCGCCAGTAAAAGGCCTGTCTCAGATGTGATGCTCTTGCCTTGCAAAGTTGCCAACAGTCAAATATTCTTTCATGTTTTATTTTATGTCATACTATATCATAGTAATTCACGTTTGTTCAGTTCTCTTGCTGCTGGTGGTGGCTTAGGGACCACACTGTGTACCATGGTATATACTTTACATAGTGATCCATTAAAGATACAGATCATACCTTTCAATGTCATCTCTTAGCATGAGGTTATGGTAGGTATTCGGTTATGTTTTTTGTTGAATAAGTAAATGAAAGTAAAGTGTGTCAAGACAGTATTTGTTACTAAAGTCATATAGAAATAGTTACCACACATTTGTGTAAGTATGTGAATATATTCTGTGCGTGTGTGTGTGTGTGTGTGTGTGTGTGTGTGTGGTATATGCACTTGCACGTGTCTGTGGAGAGGGTGTCAGATGTTTCCGTCTTTCACTTCCCACCTTGTGCCTCTGAGGCAGGATCTTGTGTGTTTTTTTTTTAAATAACTTTGACCTTTTTCTTTTCTCTCCCAAGCCAGCATATTTTTTAACACAGTAAACCATTTAGAATTTTTTTAATCTCTCTTTACTATATATGTCTCTTTTNGGGCCAAGGCAGTTTCTTTATTAACCAATGAAAGTAACACATAGACAGATGACCCTCCTACATCAGGATCTCTTGCTGAATCTACATCTCATGTTTTTCTCTGCTAGACTAGTGGCCACCAAGCCCCTGCCCTTCTGTGTCCACCCCAAGGCCAGCTGGGACCATGCCTGGCTTTTTACATGGGTGCTGAGATAAGTTCTTGTCCTTACGTTTGTGAACAAGAGCTCTTAACTACTGACCCACCACAGCCCTTGGTCATCATATTTTTAAATATGAGAAATTTCTAATACAAAACTGACAGCTTAGGCAGATCCTTAAAAACACAAGCTCTCCTATTTCCAAGGGAGAGAGATTCAGCTGCTCTAATACTGACCAAAGCAAGACCAAAAAACAGGGGACAAACTCCAAACTCTGCATCTCCATGTCTGAGGTCAAAGTGCAACTCCTTTCAGCTTTATTAACTACAGCACACTTCTTTCTCTTGGGCTGGTTCCACTCCTTGTTGGCAACTTTCCTCACTAGATATTGCATGGCTTTGGCATCTTCAACATCTTGAGGTCTCCAAGGCAATCCAGACTTCAACTTCACAGCTTCATGCAATAGCCTCTCTAGGCCTCCATTCAGGAACACCACTGACACATGCTTTCCTTAGTCACAACGGCAATGATCTTTAGGCAACATACTAACATTCTTCTCCTCTGAAACCAGAGGCCCCACAATTTAAATCATCCTTAACATCACTGTCTTCCGTGCTTCTACTAGGATGGCCCATAAGACCCACTTCAAGCATTTAACTGCTTTCCTAATCCATAGTCCCAAAGTCCGTATTCCTTCAGACAAAAGCATGGTCAGGCCTATCACAGCAATACTCCAGCACCTGGTATCAACTTATGTCTTATTGCTGTGAAGAAATACCATGACCAAGGCATCTCTTATAAAGACAAACATTTAATTGGGGCTGGCTTAGTTTCAGAGGTTTAGTTCATTATCATTAGGGTGGGACATGCAGACAAACATGATGTTGGACAAGGAACTGAGAGTTCTACTTTTTGATAAACTGACAACAGGAAGTAAACTGAGACACTAGGCATGGTTTGAGCAAATATGAGACTTCAAAGTCCACCTCCACAGTGACACATTTTCTCCAAAAAGACCACACCTTGATGTGGGGTGCCCCTCTGTATGCTGTGAATACCATTGGTTAATAAAGAAACTGTCTTAGGCTTGTGCAGAGAATAGAAGTAGGCAAGGAAAACTAAACTAAATGCTGAGAGAAAGGAAGTGGAGTCACAGAGAAGCTATGGAACCACCAGAGGAGAAAGATGTGAGTTTTCAGTTGGAACCTTGTTGATAGGTCACAAGCCTCTGGTAAAATATAAAATAATGGAAATGGGTTAAATTAAGGTATAAGAATTAGCCAATAAGAAGCTAGAGTTAATGGGTCAAGCAGTGATTTAACTAATACAGTTTTTGTGTTGCTATTTTGGAGCTGAGCAGCCAGGAACAAACAAGCAGTCTCCGACTACAATACCTCCTAGCTACTTTCTTTGAATTTATGGGGGTCAATTACATTCAAACTACCATGCAGTTTAAAATTAAATGGTTTGAAATTAATCAAACACTGAAGTGAATTTTTTTGATAGGTAGGTGACAAGCTGTCTTTAAAATGTATGTGGAAGTGCAAACACTTCCAGTGTATAGGCCATACACTGTCAATGAGAAAGGAAGAAAGAGCCAGAAGACAGTTCCTAATGCACAGGAAATCTTAAACCACAACTCTCACATCACAAATGTTTGATTAATAACAACATTGGTACAGAAGAACAATGGAGAAGGCAGACATCAAAACATCTGAAAGACCCTCAGGTCAGGATCTTCAGAAGAGTGAGAGCCCACCTCAAACTCAATAATCAGGCCAGTGGATGCAATCAGCAAGAGGCTTTTATTGATATTGATCACACGAGCTCACGGGTGTCCAGCCAGGCAGACTGGGCACCCCAAGCAAGCTTTTCAAACAACTTTTATGGAGTGTAAGGTTTTCAAAAACAAGCAAGCATAGTAGCAGTGTTTCTATTGGGTTCTGGTTTGCGCCTGTTCCTAAATTCCCCGAAAAACCATAAATCTAGATAAAGCAAGCATCAGCAGATTTCAAGGTTCAGTAGAGAGCCTTGGGGACCAGATGTTCCTTCTCAAATAGTGGGTCAAAACTGCAGGCATCAGCAAGTTTGGCCCAAGCTGCAATTTGTAATTTTTCATCTGCCTTGAGTTACAAATTTCTCAAGCACCAATTCTGGTGAGGGTCTTTCACAACCAGGGAAATAAACTCAAAAAACTGGTCTCTACTGCATATTAGACACATACAAGAATAGCCATGGGCTACAGAGATGGTTCAGTGGTTAAGAGCACTGGTTGTGTTTCTGGAAGACTTGGGTTTAATTCCCAGCACCCATCATGGTGGCTCACAACGGTCTATAACACTAGTTCCAGGGCATCTGACACCCTCACACAGACATACATGCAGACAAAACACCAATGGTCATAAAATAAAAAATAAATATATAGAAAATTATTTTTTAAAAAGAGTAACCGCAGACCTGTGTATTAAAAGCCATATCATATGGCTCTTAGTCTTAACATCTGAAATGACTTTGCAACTACTGGTAAAGATGCCACACTGATAAGAACCCTAGCTTAGAAAGTCAGAAAATTTTCCTTAGAAGTTACAAATTGAGCTAGTCTTTGGATCATGGTAGGATCTGAACACATGGGATTTTAGGAGGCATATTCTAAGCACAGATGAAATATGGAATTTGGAGGGCACTTACTAGATGCGTTCAGCTGGGGTGAAAGCTTCAAGACTGAGAGAGTTTAGACAATGTGTCCAATGGTCAATAGATAGCAGACTTTGAAAGCCAGAAGAAGGGACATAGCCCACAAAGCAGAAGATGACAGCATTGTGCTCCACGATGCCAGCACTAACATTGAGTCCATGAGGAATTACGGCACACATATTCCTCAGAATAGAATCCATGAACATGCATAATATCATGCTAGGAGAAAAAGGATGTGAGGCAAAGATAAATAAGTATGATTTTTAACTCAGGATAAGTGAAGGAATGCTGGGGAAGTAATTTAAACATCTGGAGTGTGTCAGATTTGTGGATAGTGTAAATTAATTACAGTAATGATGTCCAAGAGGCTGTTGGGAATGAAGGGTGGGAGACTGAGATTGTTCAGAAGCTGTTTATGCACATACATGAATCTAGGGTGTTTGCAGCTGCAGGTATAGATGAGCCCACTAGTAAGAAAACACTGAGGGCTAGGAACTGAGGCTGGGGAACACCCACGTTTGGGAAGTAGAAGGAAAGGAGGAAATGGGGTGGGGGAGTGGGAAGGGAGTATCTGGTGGGGAGGTGGGGAATTAGAAACAGGTGGGAACCAGAGAGACTGACTTGCAATATGTGATGCTGTTAACAGTTTGCTTGCTCCACCTCGGTGAGGAATGCACTTCAGGCCAGCCTTCTGTGCTTGTGTTCTGGAGATGCTCAATAGCATTGCTGTATAGCTTCAGTGGGAAGGGGAGGAAGCCATGTCTGCAGGGCAGAAAGCAAATGCATGGAGTTCATCCCCAAACACGCTGCAAAGGAAGACACAGATCTTAGATAGAAGAAACCATGTCATTTGTCAGACACTTGCTTTAATTTCTCTTCAAAGATGGAAAAGGGCTTTAGAAAAGGATTAAAGACTTAGCTGGCTGCCTGGGGGAGAAACGCAAACCCTGGGTCATATCACACTAACAGGTTTTTATTTGTATGTTTGTTTGGGCAAATAAGTGCTTTAGAAACTGAATTAGTTTTGAACATTCAAGCTTTATACAAAAGTTTCTTATTTCTAGTTTCTCCATAAAAAGTAGTAAATTTGGCAACCTTTCCCATCCTGCTGAAACCACCAATTCTGGAGTGACATGGTGTCTCTTTCTTAGCACCACTCAGTCGTCTTGAGTTTCTGCAAATGAGACGCTGCACTTTGGCAATGGTTAAAATGTGCACTCCCAAATTAAACCCACCACATTCATTTTGTAAAATAGAAGAACAATTTCAAAATGAAAGAGTGAGTGACCCCGGAAGTCACCTACCTGGCCAGTGGAAGATTCCTGAACTGGTATGTCCTGGTTCTTATTCCGTGGTTGTGCCTCAGTAACTCAGTAAGTTTTTGGCCTAGCTGTCTCTTATGGACTGGCCCAAGGGGTTTCTACTCCTTCTTGGATTCTAGTATTGTCAGTATCAGCGCTGGGATTTGTTTGGGACAGTCTCTGTCCAGGTTCTCGGCTCCTCCCATGTGGTTCAGATGATGAGCAGACAAGCAGGGCACTCCACCGCTCACCAACGCCCATGCTAGCCCCTTTAGGACTTCGGCAGAACACGAAGTACATAAATCCCACATAAGGTTTCTTTTGTGGATATTTTCCAGGCCCAAGTGGAATGATGTCAAACAATGACTATTATGTGCTGCCTCCAAAAGTAGAAAATTAAGTACAGCCCACTCGGATTAATACCAGACCACATTCTTCACACCCTTCAGCCAAGATCTCCAGTTGGTCTCTCATGGGGATTTGATTAGTATGTTGGCGTTTACATGTTCTCTGCCTGGAGAGGAAAGCTGTCATGTAACTGTCTTTCTTATTCCCCCCAGCCTCCCCCCACACACATGAAATTCACTGACCTCTCAAAAGTCCTCTGAATGTCGAGAGGGCCACAAGGGCTTCTGTTAGGACATAGATGCTCCCATCCTCTTCAGAAAGCCTAGAGGAGTCCTCTGCCAATGCTCTCCTTAGCCCTAGCTCCTGCTCCTCCACCACACAATATGGATTGCATTGCTTTAGAAACGGGACTGTTGGGCATTTGAGTACTGGGTTTAAGGTAGACAGTGTCATTCTGCTTAGTATTAGAGATTGAGTGGCCCCATGGAAGTATAGAATGCCTGTTTTTTCCTTGAAACCTGACTCTTAAGATACATTTTGTGTTAGTGTCACCAACAGCAGCTCTTCCCAGGGCTTCTCTCTCTGTGTACTCCGTGCCAAGTGCAGCCTAGAGTGGCCCACACACGCTGACAGGGTGACCTAATAGGCTGTCTTTATCAGTGACGATTGATTATGCCTTCACAGTCTGTTTTTCCAGTGTGCAGCTGTGAATACAGCTGCAGGCTTCAGTATCAGCCTTGTCATCTTACCTCGTCACGTCTCAGGGATTGTTATGACAGTGGTTGCTATTGCCAATGTATTCGCTATTTTCTCACTGCGGTGACAACAGTGGAGGGCACAGTCCATTGCAGTGAGGAAGGCAAGGAAGGAGAGGGCACAGTCCACCGGGGTGGGGAAGGCATGGAGGTGGGAGCTTGAGACAGCTGGTCACACTGCATCCATAGTCAGGAAACAGAAAAAATAATGCCACATCTCGCCACCTTTTATCCCCCTAGTCCAGGACCACAGGCCATGGATGATGTCAGCCACACCTGCATCTTCCCACCTCAGCTGACTTGACCCCGATTGGCTGAGAATCCTCACAGATAAGCCAGGGGTTGTTTCTATGGCGATTATGAATTTCATCAAGCTGACTAAAAGTAATCATGGCAGTGACATAATTCATTAAACTGCTCCAAAATAAACGATGTTTGGATATGTCTGGATGGCCATGGACTAGCGGACAAATGACTGCTTTTTCCTCTCACCATGTCGAGTGGCTCTTTTTCATCTTGCGACACTGCTGTCTTTGTCACAAGGTCTCCACAGTTACCCACATGGGTGATCATGCAATGGGGTATAATAATTAGATAATTTAAGAGTCTATATTCACGTTGAATTAGTGTAAACAGTGCCCTCTGTGACTGTGTCTATCACTCACCTAACCACAGTTCTAAACTTGTAACTCTATTAAAACTACTCCATAGAATCACATGAAATCACTTCATGGGAAAATGTAAACAGTTTGGAAGTTACCAACACAGACATCACATTTCCCTTGGCAAGACAAAAAAAGAAAGAAAGAAAGAAAGAAAGAAACAAACAAACAAAAGAAAAGCTGCAGTCTATGATCATATTGCTCTCCTTGACTTGTGGGTTTGCTCACCACCACTAATTATAGCCTCACAGATCATGTCCTATTTTGTAGAAATCAGTGAAAGCCCTTCAATATGGCTGAGTATTCCTTTTAGAAACTATCACATGCCTCATGTGGCCCGCAATGCCTATAACCCAGCTGGTGATTGCCTCACAGAGAATGACAATGGTTATGACACATTGTAGGAGCTGCATGTGGAGCCTTTGGACAAAGCTGTTATTGAGAAATGAGTAAAACAGTACACACAGCCCTTAACTACCACTCTTGGTTTACATCAGTATCAGTTCCAGGAGGTTGGTACTGCTTCCTTTCCAAACCAGCTTCGATACTTCTGTTTGCCAGCTTGCTAAGGCTGCATGCGCTCTGCTTGTTCCAGTATCTGCAGGAGTATGCATTTCAGAAGGTGGCTGTAGACAGATCCCAGCCTGCAAATTGGGGGAAGACTCATTCCATCTTGAACAAGTTCTGCTCTCTGCCTGTCTTGGTCAATACCTTTTAATGCATTCAGAGAAGTATGGGGAAAGCTTAGAGAGCAGTTGGCAACTTTAAATACATTCTACAATTCCCTGTCTCATAGGCAAGATTGAAACAGGAGGGAAAAGGAATAGTAAACTCTATTGTTTAATTGTAGATTATCCCTGAGTTCTCACATATCTGAGGCACATTATTTTGTACCTATTAGCAGATTCATAGCATTTATCCATTCTCCATTCCATTCTCCATTTCTTATATCTTGCTACTTTTTGTTTTGTTTTTGTTTTTTTGAGACAGGGTTTCTCTGTAGCTTTGGAGCCTGTTCTAGAACTAGCTCTTGTAGACCAGGTTGACCTTGAACTCACAGAGATCCACCTGCCTCTGCCTCCTGTGTGCTAGAATTAGAGGTGTGTGCCACAACTGCCTGGCATATCTTGCTACTTAAGATGTTTATGCAATAGCAAATATTTTCTAGGTGCTTAGCAGGTGTAGGAGCAGGGTGCTTGTTGGTTCCCGGCCACCTAGCTAGCTTAGACCTGAAATAATCACACAGAAACGGTATTAATTAAATCACTGCTTGGCCCATTAGCTCTAGCTTTTTATTGGCCAACTCTTACATATTAATTTAACCCATTTCTATTAATCTCTGTATAGCCATATGACAGTGGCTTACCGGCAAAGTTTCAGCATGTCTGGCGGTGGCTACATAGCATCTCTCTGACTCTGCCTTCTTCCTCCCAGCATTCCATCCAGTTTCCCCCCTCCTCCTAAGTTCTGCCCTATCAACAGGCCAAGGCAGTTTCTTTATTCATTAACCAATAAAAGCAACACATAGACAGAGGACCTCCCACACCATTTCCATCATTCTGTTCAAATAAAAAATGGAGGTTTTAACTTTAACATAGTAAAATTATATATAACAAAACAGTTATCAAGCAAGAATTAGTAGTTACAATATTTATATATTCTTTTTCTTTTGTCATAACTAAGGAAATTATAACTATAAATTCTTCAACTCCATCAAAGACTCCAGAAGTATATGATATTACCTGAGTTAGCAGGAAGTGCATTGTAAGCAGTTTCCAAAATTTTAGACATCTTGCTACCTGAGTAGTCACCCACGGTTCTTCTGTACCATTGGGGCATCCATCTTCAGCCTACAAGCTCATAGTATTCAGCAGACTTTTTCATGATGCAGGAAATTTCAAAGACAGGTCTGCCTATATTGGCAGTTTGCTAGTCACTTTCACCTGTATCCCACAGAATGTTTCACAGATTCTTTCATGAAACAGGAACCACAAAGGATCATCTGATCTTTAGGCAAGTTTAGCAGTCATTTCTCTGTGGATCCTGCATGTCAAGTTAAGCAGTCCAGGCAAGAGCAGTTTTTTGCCCACATGGCTAGCAAACTCCATAAGGAGCCTCTTCTATGCCCATCTTCCTCTTGAAGTAACTGGTGCCGCCAGGAGCAGATGTGTCTCATTGTAATGAAAAGTCCTAAGTTCTTAAAACATTTTAAATGCCATATTCTGAAGGTCGCTGAAAGATTTGAAGAATACCCATTTAACTAAAATATATCACTATATATCTAGAAAATCTAACTAACATGACTACAAGCTTGGCTATTATAGATGATTATCTATTAACTTATATTTCTTAATTATACATTACATTTTTAAATGAGCTACAGAAACACAATACCTTAATCAAGATCAGAAATTCATATTCATTTAACAAAATTGACCTTAAATGTGTATTAATAAAACAAGATCCATACCAATGCAAATTATTTATATCTGTATCAAAAAGGTGCAACTTCTCTTTTTAGGACACAAAGAGTGTTGACCCATAGTCTTCTATCCATCACACAAAGGCTATCCATCACCACAAGAATTTTGCTCATATTCTTGAGGGATTACTAGAAACTTCCTTGCATTAAAGGAAGGGGTCCTTGGTGTGTGGGGATGCTGAATCTTCATGTTCAGACTGACTGGCCCTGATCTAGGGCACTTAGACTTTCTCCTTCTCCAGCATGGTACTCTGTTGCCAGTTATTTCAAAAGTCTTATGTCATGAGATCTGTATTAGTGCCACCTTCCAGGTAAACAAGTCACTTCATGTAAGTCCTCCTTTGTGCCCCACCATTCCTCTCAGACCTTACCCATCTGCATGGTTATGACCTCATGGAGAATCCAGAGGTATTTCATACGCCTTATGTGACAATGGCCAGTGGTGAACCAGACTCAAGTTAACACCTTTAGTAAGTACCACATATCCTGTGCTTAGGAGAACTTGTCGCATGCTGAAGAAATTGTTTTGCACGTCAGGTTCCAGGTCCTGGACTGAACATAGTACACTCTCACTACAGGTCGAGCAAAACCACCCAATGTTTGCTGGTTGTTCCGATTATGGTGCTGTTAGGCCGACTAATGTTTAAAAGTGAGCAATCCAGAATTTTTATTCGAGAAAGCCAAGAGTCTGGTTATTGTGAGAGGACAGAGGAGCCCTCAGCCTCCTCCCAGAATCTTTTTGTTTGGCTGGGTTTTGGTTTTTTGAGACAGAATGTCTCTGTGTAACCTTGGCTACCCTGGAACTCTCAAGGCTAGGCTGTCCTTGAACTCAGAGAGATCCGTCTGCTTCTGCCTTCTGAGTGCACCACCACCACCTGATCCAGCGTGTTCTATGAAGGGGAGGCAAGATGGCTGAAGGGATCATAACATGAGTCCTTCTGGAGTTGAGGGATTGGCTATACAGCTGTTCAGGGAATAAATAAAGCTTCTTTGACAGTTTTTCTTAAGGTGTAAGAATTATAAGATGTCATAACTTTTTGTCATGCTATTAATGGCCAGATAGAGTAATAACTAATTCTAGAAAATTATGTGATTTTGTACATGATTTTGATTTGAGTATCAGTTTTCTGCAGTGGACCATGAGCATGCCTAACAGTGACCTTTGAAGTCTCCATAAGTTGGAGAGGGCCCCACAAAGAAAATTCATCCCAGATTGTGATAACACCACTAATATGAAAAACATCACCTGAAGATTGGCTTTGGACTAAAAACTACTTAGAACAATTTTAAGGTGGCTAGCTGAGATGATTCAGCCTAAGAGACTACTCTAACCAGGACTTGAGACAATCCCTGCACTTTCTCTGTACAATAAATGATACAGGTACCTTTCCTAATACTTGATAATTAACCCAGTTTTTTTCTTTTCAGGCCTAAAGATGCTGTTGACCCCAGACAGCAGGAAGTAAACTTAAGAATAAGATGCTCACATTCCTAAGAGGTGGGGTAGGTGGTTTTTGGTCCTTCAGTGAGTGACATATATTTGTCATTGTTTAGGGGACTTGGTTACAAGTTGTTAGTGGTAATGGTCTGGAAAAAAAGCTAAACAAAGAAAAGATTCAAGGTTCTTGATTAGAAAAGAAAAAAGGAGAATATAGATATGATAAGATAAAAATGTAGGTTATTAAATCTACTCTGAAAAGAAAAAAGGGAGGATATAGATATAACAAGATAAAAAGGTACATTATTGAATCTACTCTGAAAAGAAAAAAGAGAGTGATTTCTGTGTGATTATTTCAGGTCTGGGTGGCCAAGAATGAACTAGCAGTCTCTGCCAATAGAATGGCTTGCCAATGTGTACCAACTAAATCTTGAGAGGAATTCTAGACACACACAAAACCCAAAGTTTAGCCACATATATTTTTCAGACGGGCTTTGTTTGCTGGAGGCAAGGCTCCTTTAAGAAAAGGCTTACTGACTCAGCATAAGAAATGGGGACTTCCTGTTTCTGGCAGTACAAACTCTGGGTCTTTCAGGAGGTCCAGCAATTAAATGGGGTCTGTGAGCAGTGTGTTACAAATTGTTTAATGGTGACATAGACCTGCTGCAACACTGAAGCAAGAGCAGTATGCATGACTCTCAGAGGCAGTGAACATGTCTCCACCATGTTAGACTTGGCAGAACCAACAAGCAAGGCTGCAGAGTTGGTCCTAGCCACACCTGCTTAGCATTAAAAAAAGTGCTCCTGGTCAGAAAATAATTTCAGATACACACGCAATAAAGACAAATTCAGGTGGAAATGTCTTCTAAATGAGACACAGTGTGTTTAAAAAATGTATGTAGGCTTGGAAGAAAGAAGAAAAAGTATAGTTATAAAAATAAGTAAGTTGTTAAAAAAAAGCAAAGTCTTTAAAGGGACAGTACAGACAGTCATAGATTAAAGGAGAAAAAAAAAACCAAGCCACATAAATATGGAAAATATACAGAGTCTGGATTATGTATGTTATTGTGTTTTCTTTGAATTTTTTGACTATGAATGAGCTAAGTACAGAGAGACATTTTATTGTATGGGCAGCATATATACTTTAAAGGTATATATACTTCAAACTTTGGGTCTAAGGATATGTTGTTTTGGAAAAGAGGTTCTGCTTTTATTTTCACAGAGGATGAGAAACTGGATTCCTTTGAGGCTAATGTGGTTTGATCGACCAAGACTGCCCCCAAAAGGTCTCCATGAGCCCCCCCAATACTTATCCCAACAAAAAGCAGGAAGCAGTTTGGAGAGAACTATGCTCAAATTTTCTAAATAATTGTTTATAAATGTTTGTTTACATTTAAAGGGGGATATGCTATAGAAATAAATACTTTGCATTGGTATGGATCTTGGTCTATTGATACATATTTAAAGTCAATTTTGTTATATGTATATTTCTGCTCTTGATTAAGGTATTGTGTTTGTGCAGCTCATTTAAAAATGCAATGTATAATTAAGNNATTTAAAAATGCAATGTATAATTAAGAAATACAGGTTAATAGATAGTCATCTATCAAAGTCAAGCTTGTAATCATGTTAGTTAGGTTTTCTAGATATATAGAGATATATTTCAGTTATATAGATAATCTTCATATCTTTCAAAGACCTATGGAATATGATATTTAAAATGTTTTTAAAAACTTAGAACTTTTCATGACAATGAGACACATCTGCTCCTGGCAGCACAAATCTACTTTAAGAAGATGATGGGTATTGAATAGGCTCCTTATGGAGTTTGTTAGCTATTTGGGGAAGAAACAGCTCTTGTCTGAACTGTTTGATATTATGCTATATGAACTGGACATGCAGGACCTACAGAAAAATGACTGCTGAATTTGCCTAAAGGTGAGACCTTCCTTCAGGGGTTCTGCTTCATGAAGGAATCTACCAGACATTGTATAGGACACAGAAGAAAGTGACTGACAAACCGCAAATATGAGCTGTCTTTGAAATTTCCTGCTTCATGGGAAAATCTGCCAGATACTATGGGCCTGTAGGCTAAAGATGGGTGCTCCAATGATGCAGAAGAACTTTAGGTCACTGTACAGGCAGTGAGATGTCTCTGTCAATTCTAGAGTTTTGAAGGTTGCTTAAAATGAACTTCCTGTTAACTTAGGTAATATTGTATTCTTCTGGCGTCTTTGATGGAGTTGAAGAATAGATAGTTTAGGATAAATTAGATATAAATATTGTAACTATAATTCTTGCTTGAAAATTGTTTTGTTGTATGTAATCTTCTTGTGTTAAATTTAAAACCTTCCTTTTTATTTAGACAGTAAAGTGGAGGTAATGTGGGATTCCCCTCTGTATGCTGTGAAATGGTTAATAACGAAGCTGCTTTGGGCCTATTGCAGGACAGTATAAGGCAAGGAAGGAATTCCAAGCAGAGAGAGGAGGAAAGAAGGTGGAGTCAGAGAGAAACCATGTAGCCACCACAGGAGACAGATGCTGGATGCCGGATGGAACCTTACTGGTAGGCCACAACCATGTGGCAATACCCAGATTAATAGAAATGGGTTAATTTAAGATGTAAGAGCTAGCTAGAAATATGCTTAAGGTATTGGCCAAAGTGTATTGCAAATAATATAATTTCTGTGAGATTGTTTTGGACCTGGGCAGCAGGGAATGAACAAGCAGTCTCCACCAATAAGGGAGGATATAGATATGATAAGGTAAAAAGGTAGATTATTGAATCTACTTTTTAAAAAGCAACTATTATTTTTAAATGTTTTACATTGGATTTGATTTTTGTTTAGTGTATAAAAATTTGAAATTAATTTTGTTAGAACATTCTGTACTTACATTTCTATTCTTGTTTAAGGTATTGTACCTATACAACTCATTTAATAATGCAATGCAAATTTCTAGCCCTTGAAAATTTTTATTACCAACTGTTTAGGATAATAAAAAAATGCAAGTTAGTAGTTATTCACATATTATAATTGAACTTATAGTCACATTAGGTAGGTTTTCATGGTCAAACAAAGACATATTTTAGATAGACAGGTCAACTTTGAACACTTCAGAGATCTATAGAATATGGCATTTAATATGTTTTAATAACAGGTTCTTTTTTCTTTTTATGACAATGAGACATGTCTGCTCCTGGCAGCACCAATATACTTCAGAGAAGATAATGGGCACTGAAAAAACTCCACTTAAAGTATACTCTCTTTGTGGCAAAAGTATTCCATTGGGTGAGAAAATGTCCTTACCTCAACTGGTGATAATATTCTGTCTTAACTGGATAAGCAGAACACAAAAGAAAGTGACTGCTAAACATTGTCAAGACAAGGCAGTACAGCTCTTTTGAATATCTTGCTACACAGAAAAATCTGTCAGATATGCTAGGCCTGTAGGCTGAAGTTGGATGCCCCAACATTGAAGAGGAACTTGGGTGACTGTCCAGGCAGCCAATTATTTCTGTCATTTCTCACAATTTTTGGAAGTCTCTTGCTCGCACTTCCTGTTACTCAATTAACATTATTTCCATTTTGGGTCTTTGAGGGAGTTGAAGACTAGATAGTTATAATTTTCCTTGTTTACCAGATTCAGAAAGCAAATTATGATAGAAAGTAAATTAGGTACAAGACTTTGAACTCACTAGGGTAGGATAGATGTGGAGTATTTTCTCTGAATTTGTCAAAGCAAATGGACTAGACATTTTTGATGTATTTATTGCCTGTATATATTGTATATAGTTATTGCACTTACTGTATATAGTTTTTCTTAAATTAATTATAGCCTCTTTTGTTTTAGACAAAAAGGGGAAATATAATGATACTTTATCTATGTTTTAATAAATAAAGCTTGCCTTAGATCAGAGGGTAAAATCAAGCTGCTAGAGGTGAGGCAGTGGTGTCACACACCTTTAATCCCAGCACTAAAGGGGAATATAAGGCAGGAGAAGACAAAGGCTAAGGGTTCAGTCAGGGGTTGTCCAGCCTTTGTAGAGGTAAGACTTCTGTAGTTACTTGGCTCTTTTGTTTTTCTGTTTTTTTAGCTTGAACCCAAATACCTGTCTCTGGGTTTTTACTATTCTTGCTACAGGTTGAAGCTGGGGACTTTAACAAAGAGTCTTGCTGACTTTTACATCAATCAAGTCTCTCTCCATTTGGAATTGTTTTGATTTAGTTCATAAGAACCAAATTTCCAAAGTATGGGATTGGGAAGCAGCATACCATATGTCCTACCCTAAAGTTCATTTTGTCCAACAGGAAAACCAATTTGTAATAAAAGAAATAATCTGTATATCTGTGTGGTCTAAATAATATTGATTAACAGTATGTAGCTATTCAAGAATGTAAATGCATTTTGAAGGGTTTTTTTTTTTTGAGGAAATTCAAGACAGGGTTTTTCTGTGTAGCCTTGGCTGTCCTGGAACTCACTCTGTAGTAGATCAGGCTGGCCCAGAACTCACAAAGATCCATCTGCCTCTACCTCGCAAGTGCTGGGATTAAAGGTGTGTGCCACCACTGCCCATCCTTCTCCTAGTATGTTAAGAAGTGAATGCCTGTCAATTAAAAATAACAGGTTGGATGAACACTGTGATAAAATATTAATACACTTTACTTTTGATAATTATTTCTAATTAAATCTTGGATGTTGCTGGGTTGGGTTTTTGTTGTTGTTTTTGCTGGTTTTTTGTTGTTGTTGTTGTTGATTTTTTTGAAGAAGGAACCAGCCTACCTTTAAATAAAAAGTCTGGGAAGGGTGGAAGGACAACTCTTGTTTCCTGGGCAGTCTTCTGGAAAGTACACTCTCTAAAGAGTGTCAACTTGCTCCCACAGAGCCTAAAGGTGATGGGTTTGGAGTTCTTCAGGAAAAACGTCAAATTGCATTTTTTTTTATCACACAAAGTAGGTATGTGTCATCTCATTAGAAAGTTTTTTTTTTTCAGTAGAATTTATTTACCTTAGTCCCCTTACCATACATTCTAATAGGGAGTTCCTCCACTGTTTGACTGAATTAGTTGCACGTAAAGGAATGCAACAGAAACTATGAGAGTGTGTCTGGAATTCTCTGGAATGTTCCAGCTGTTTTCCGGAACAAGACTGCTTCCAGTTTGGGTCTGGCTTACAGATTGTGGCTTCCCTTTAGCTGATTATCAACATAACAAGTACAATGAGATGCACAGCTCACATCTACCTTAAATGTTGGGGAAACCTGGGTGTGTTAGCTCACTTAATAGAAGCAAATAGCCTTGGTCAGCACTACATAGGCTGTGCAGACCTGCTCTAATCATGACCAACTTTTGATAGACGCACTGGTATGATCATTAGCAGGCAAAGAGATTGGAGTTTTGAATTTATGTAGCTGTCCCAGGAGACTCGGGTGTTTGGCTTCTTCCATCACAATGCAGAAGATCACATTGCCCAATGGTGATAAATGCTTGGGACATTTGAGGAAGCAACATGGAAACACTCCATTCACTACATATTCTGAGAAGGGAGTCTTCCCTTTCAGGGCACGCCTCACCAGATTTTTCATTGTCTGCCCATACCATGTACGTCTTCTCTCCACGACGCTGATACTCTGAACTCTCACCGAGCCATGCTCCTCCAGGGAGGGAAGCCAGCTCACTCCATTGCCAGGAAGACTTGTTTTTCCACGCCCAGTTCAACTTTGATGTTTTCTTCCTACTTCTCCTCTCCTCCCTCTTCCTCCTTTTCTTCTCCTTTCTCTTTTTCCTGTAGATTTATTTGTTTTATTTGTGTGTTTGAGTGTTTTGCCCCATACATGTAATTATATGCACTACATGCATGTCTGGTCCACACCAGATCTTCTGAAACTGGAGTTAGCAGTGGTTGTGAGCTGTCACGTGGGTGCTGAGAACAGAACCCAGAAGGTCCTCTGAAAAAAAAAAGCAACAAGTGTTTTAGCCACAGAACCATCTTTTCAGCAGCTTTTGCCTTTTGAGAAAGTTTCAGTATGTACCTCAGGCTGGCTGGGAACTCACGATCTTCCCACCTTGGGTTTCTGAGTGTCAGAATTATTGGTATGCACCTGTCCCTGGCCTTAGTTTGCGCCTTTAAGACAGTACTTTTCTCAAATTCCCAGTGTCCTGTCAGTCCCCTTCTGTTCCATGCTCTTATCCAATTACTGGGTAATTACTGACCCAATGTCACCATGTCACCCACCTCTCCTTGGGCTCTACTTTGCTTGACACAGAGGCATTGGTAACTTTATGTCTCCGTATGTCCTACAGTTGAAAGAGAAATGGTAAGAAGTCCAGGAGCTGGAGAAATGAGAAGGGATTTTGCTGTTTTGTGAAGTCACAGATATTACCTAGAACACCCGGCTCTGTTGTCCAGAAAGGCCCGTCAATTACTCACATGACGGCCCATGATGCAGAAGCAAAGGTATAATGAAATGGATAAAGGTTGGGAAGGTCCAAAGCTTAGGTCATTTGGGGGTGCCCTTATTTAAAGGGGAACACAGTTACAAATATGAAGCCATATAAGTAAACCCTTATTCCAAACAAGAAACCGAAGGAGTTACAAAGTAACGAGATCTGAGAAACGTCACACTTGTTCTGAGGCCAGGGGACAGCCCCTCACTTTAGTACATTGCGCATACAACCTTTTCTCTTCTAACCTTTTTTTGGGGGAATATTTTATCTTCTTAAGGCAATGATTTTCTTAATTATGAAAAAATAATATTTTCATAGAGAAATCATACTGTCAATGCTGTATAAATTGTTGAATTTCAAATTTTGGAAGGCTATCAAATTTCTTTCATGAATGACCTATATGGTCTGAGAATTTTGCAAAAAAAAACTAGCCCTTCTTGTTATGACACAGTATAGGTCATAAAATTAGGTAGTTGTAAAATATATTCTTTGTAATTTCTTTTTCGTTTTCTTTTTTGTTTTCATTTTGGTGAGCAAAGCCAGGGTCTCCCATGTGCCAGGCAAACACTCTACCACCCAACTATATCCTAAGTCCTATAACCCACCACCCTTGCCAAAACACAGAAAAGATTTTGAGTGAATTTTCTGATATCATTTTCCTTCAAGCAGATCTGTTCCATTCCTTCATTGAAAATACCTAATTGTAGCTAGGCGGTAGTGGCACATGTGGCACATGCTTTCAGTCCCAGGAAGAAGGCAGACACAGGGGGATCTCTGGGTTGGAGGCCAGACTGGTCTACAGGCTACACAGAGAAACCCTGTCTTGAAACAACAACAAAAACAACAACATCAACAATGAAACAAAACAAAGTAAATGCCTAATTGTCAGGATGGTCAGAGAGCGAGTACGTGAGATGGTCTACACATTTCACGACAGAAAAGCTGTGTGTGGGTTTCCAAATTTCCAAATACTGTTTCCCACAATGTGCCATTGTAGTGGAGGAGGGAGGAGGGAGAAAGGGGAGGGACAAGCAGACAGGAGTCCTGAGTGTGGAATACACCACTTGCAGCTTTTGTTAAGAAAGGTTAGAGGACAGGAAAGAATACCAGCTTGCAGAGAGGCTATTTGCATCAGTAAGAAAGAGGAGCTCATAGCTTCAGGGGTATTCGTCTTCATTATTCCCTGCACAAGGAAACGCCCCCTTCAGAACTCATCCTGCTTCTCTCAGTCTGGAGCGGAGACATGTCTGTTTTATGTGGTCCATTTTGTGCCATCTTTCAGGGAGCTCTAAACGATGCATTCTACAGACAGCTCTTCTCATACTTTCTCATCCATCATCTCAGTGGCTTATCACTGTTGGTCAGTTATGTCAATAAACAATTGTCTATACCTTGGAATAAAGAGGCGAAAGTTTCAGAGTCCCAGAAGATTCTGCACTTGATCTTAGCCAAAAGGCTGAGAAGTGTTTGAACGTTTGGTTCCGGGCTCTGCTTAGGAAGCTTGTGGAGCCTCCAGTTGAGGCTTGCTGGAGTCGTGCATCACTGGTGGCAGGCTTGGAAGTGTTACAGACCCATGCTCCTTCCTGCTCTCAGTCTGCTTCCTGTGCATAGACTCAGTGTGGTCGGCCAGCTTTCTGCTCCTGCCACCAGGCCTTCCCTTCCCCATGGACTCGTTCTGTCCCTCTGGAACTAGAAGCCACAACAACCCTTTCTTCCACAAGATGCTTTGGTCAGGATATTTTTATCACATAAACAAAAGAAATTAATACATGTTTCTAATATGTGAAGTCTGCGGGCACATTGAAACCATGCTAAAGTGGATTCTGCTTATTTGATTAACAAGGAATTGGAGGAAGATAAATCTAACAACTTGACTGTTGCTGTGTCAACTGATTGGGCCTGGTCCTGGAATTGAACCTGAGTCTCTGAGTTTTCCATGCTTTACTGGTGTTGTAATCCAGCCCCCCAAGAGAAGGCATACATTAAAGTAGGTAGTAGTGTTGATTTTAGAGTCAGGGTCACTGAGTCTGAATCTTAGTTCTCACTTTAATGCCTGTATTCACTTGGGCAAAATATTAAAATCTCAATGTTCTCTGTTTCTGTACAAGAAAGCAAGTCTGCGATAGACTTAAGCAGGTTGGGCAGCAGCCTCGGCGCTGTTTTACTGTAACAAAGCAAAGCATCTTTTGTCAACAGTGGAGAGGACAGAGCTCTGTAATCATTTCCCACAGTGTGCTGCCGTACATTCCTTTGCCTACCCTACGCTTTGGTCCTTCCGGTCCATGGTAATCCTGCCTCTGGTGTCTGCAATGTTCACTGTTCTGCCGTGGCCACAGCCCAGCAAGGTACAGGCTTTAAGTACCTCAGTACATCAGTCCCCACGTATGAGGGAACATGGGGCATTTCTTTTGTTTTCTGTTGCCTCCTGGGTGTGCTACTGTTTGATTCTAAGTGGCCATAAAATTTGAAGCAGTTTTGATACAAATCTATAATATGCTCCTTTCTTTTTCTTTTTTTAAAATCCTCATCACCCCCAGAGGAAAACAAATGAGCAAATATATATATATTTTTCTGTGACAGGGTTTCTCTGTAGAGCCCTGGCTGTCCTGGAACTCACTCTGTAGAGCAGACTGGCCTCAAACTCAGAGATCCACCTGCCTCTGCCTCCCGAACCCTGGAAGGAAGGCGTGTGCCACCATGCCAAACTCAGAAAGGTTCTATGGCCAATTCTTTTTTCTCTCCCATTTGGAAAGGCAGGGTAGATACTTACTTAGAGATCAGAGCCTCTGGCTTTCCTAGTGCTGTGATATGGATGTAAAATGCCTCCCTACAGACTCATCTGTTTAGATACTTGGTCCCTGGCTGGTGGTGTTGTTTGGGGACATTGTGGACCTTTCACAAGGTGAGGCTCCACAGGAGAAAGGGGGTCACTGGGAACCCTTGAAGGTGGTATGTGTCACCTCCATTTGGGTTTAGTTCCCCCTCTTTCTGATACGATAGGATGTGAATAAAGCCATGGCGAGAATTGCCCATGCTCTGTGATAAGGAGGCCCTCTGCCCCATCTTGTAATAGTTAACTAAAGCTCCTAGATTGTGAGCAGGAATGAGCCTGGCTTTTCTTAGGTTGCTTCACTCAGTAACAAGAAGAGCTAACTAGCACAGTGTCAACAATCTCAGCTGCTTTACCACTTCTGAGTGATGTTTTCCTCTGCTGGCTTATTCTACCACAGCACACAAGGGCTCCTAGTTTACTTGTGGGAAAGTGGAAATCATCTCTTGTCCCCTTGTCATTGGCAATGTGGTGGTACTGAGAGGGTCTCCTTGTCTCCTTAGACTTTTCTTTTTGGAAGTCATAATCAAAGGACAATGGGGACTCATTTATAACTGCTTCTAAGTGTCATTTAGTATACCCTCCTGTAGATGGAAATATATATGCACATATATTACAAATTCATATGTATTACTTAATAGGATGCAAGTATTAAGCTTTAAAATATGCAATCTGTGATTTGGTTCTTCCATTTCAAGGAAGTTTTTATGTCCAAGGAAATATTTAATCAAGTTTATCAAGGTGAATAAACAAGGATGTTTATAAAACTGGAGCTGTTTGCAACAAGAAGATTGGAAGCAGATGGGCTAGTATAGTAACTCGCGATTCTTGCAAAACACTCCTCAGCTTGTGATGGGGTGACATCTCAAGTCCATGACAAGTGGAGCATATTGTAAGTAAGGCAGCCACTTAATCAACTTAGACTCTGGAACACCATGAATTAGAAACTCAACATGCATTAGAGTATCCGTTATCCATTCAGAGATGAAGCTCATGGTTAGTGTCCAGCATCATGGAAAAGTGCCAGGCCAGAGACTAGGCAGAGTGTGCAGTTGGCCTTTGCAATTCCAGCCCTGGGGAGATTGAGGAAGCAGGTCACTGGGGCTCCCTGGCCAGCCAGCCTAGCCTAGTTGGGGGATGCCACGTAAGTTAGAGAACCTGCCTCAACAAAAGAGGGATGTTCCCTGAAGAATTGAGGAATGGTATTCAAGGTTGTCTATGCATGCATGTGTGTATGTATGTATGGACCTGCAGACACACAAACATGCACATACACACACACACACACACACACAGAGTAACAGACCATTTATTGCTTGTCTGGAAGAGGTTCAAAATTCAAAATACAGTTTCTATTGAAAGCATTTGCTTTTACACCATTGTTAAATAAAATCTCCTAAGTCTGGGACCATCTGTCCTTAAAACCATAATATGGAATATAAATTGTTAGCTTATAACAATTTATATTCCATATATTATTTAAATATACAATTATATTATTAAAATATAAATGGTAAATCAATTACTTTTCCTTAGGGGTAAAGGATTTTAGCATAATTTGTTTTTTAAATTACATGTATTCATCTGCACATGAATTTTTATGTGCTTGGGAAAAGTCAGAAAACATAACAGAATATGAACAGTAGTTATTTCAGGTTGCAGGATTATAGATGACTTTGATCTTCAGCTCATTTGCCTGTCCAAGTCTTTCTCACTAACAGTGTACTTTGCTTAGATGATGAAAATGACTGTGGAATGGTTTGTACACTGCAGACTCTTGTGTAAGTTCTTCTTCCATCAGGAAAGTTTGTGCACCTGAGCATAAGGCAGCGATACATCATGTGTCCAATGAAAAGGAGACAAAAAAGATGGATTCTCACAAAACAGCATCAACAGGGAATGGAAATTGCTTTAGGTCTATTGTTTAGCTGATTTATCAAAATACAGCAAATATATTACTGTAAGTGTACTTCTGATGATTTAGGTAGTGGCCCTTCCATTCTTCCATTGTCTTCTAAGAAGGGCTTTAAAAATTATGTGTACCTGCTTGTGGATAAGGGCGTGTGAGACATAGGCCTGTGGAGATCGGAGGCATTGCATCCTTTGGGGCTGGAGCTGCAAGCAGTTGTAAGCCACTGGGAGTTGAACTCGGGTTCTTTTGTACAGCGGCAAGCACTCTTTGCTGAGCCAGTCCCATTTCCTTCTCTCTTGATTCTTGCTGTGAAGAGGCACTGTGATTTGCCATCTTCTCTGTGTTCAGGTTGTATACAGAAGCCAAGAACAGAGAAGAAAGCCAAGAAGTAATATATATACTTGGTCTATATCTAACTTGGAAAATATTCTGTAGAAACTGCAGTAGTGCCCAAGATTTGACGGCATTGAATCTGCTTCTCTGGATTGTGTGAATTTTTGTACATTCTTTTCTGCCAGTTCACAGCTCATTTCAAATAACTGGAGTAGCAAGAGTGTTCAGTACTTAGGCTGACTCTTCAGTGTTGTTTCTATATTAGAGAAGAAAATGCGGCTTCAGGAAGTCAGGTAAACAGAAGAATGACTTCTGCCATTGACTGCTGCATGAGATGGTGAGGATGATGTGCCCTGTAGCGTGGTACTGAGTTCTAGGCAGCGGTAGGCAGTGCTGCATGAGATGCTGAGGATGGTGTGCCTCATAGGGTGGTACTGAGTTCTAGGCAGCGGTAGGCAGTGCTGCATGAGATGGTGAGGATGGTGTGCCTTTGTAGTAATAAAGGGAGCGGGCCTGCTTTTCGTCCCGCCCAGCTCCCGCACGG
>LOEQ01001835.1:87487-108600 GCA_001685075.1 Bramus lutescens
AGCCGTGCGCCTCATTTATCTTCAGGTCCTTTCTTATCACACACTTTGGCCCGCTAACTGAGAGGCTCTGGGAAGATGTTTCTGGAATCTTCTTTATCGGTGTCTATGGTCTTTTCTCCAGAAGCACTGTATTGGTCTCCTATCGGTTGCCAAAATAAATGCCTGCAAGCTTTAAGAAAACAAGTCTATTCTCTTAAAGTTGTTTGAGGTTAAAAAAAGTTTCACCTACAATTTACGGAGCAAAAGTCAAGACATGGCCAGGCAGCACTGCTTTCCTTCCTGGGCTCTGGTAAGATGCGCTGCTATTTCTCCACCTTTGCCTGCTTTCCTGGCTCCTGGTCCTCTCCACGCTCTTAAATGCTCGAGTAGTGAATCAAGTCCTTCTAACATTGGCTCCCTCTGCAACCTCTTCTTGTGACTTCGCCAGCTCATGTGGGTGTCATCTCTTGATTTTAAGGTTTGAGGATTAATAACTTTAATTTTATCTGCAAGAGTAATCTCCCCTCTCTATATAATTAAGTATGCTCACAGCTTCTGAAGATGAGGATGTGGGTATCTTCAGGGAGATCGTTCCTTGGTCCATCAAAGCGATGGCATCTTCTCAGCTCATGTTCTAACTGGAGGGCACTCTTTGCTTTCCTTCACATTTCTAATACAGTCTCAATACTCTGCCTTTATTTTTTGCTATGGTTATGTGTGTATGTGTGCATGTTTGTGTATGTGTGAGTGTGTGCATGCATGCATGTTTATTCTGGCTATTGTACTCAGGTTCTTGTGTAAGCAGTAAAGTAGGCAAACATTTTGATTGCTGATCTCTCCCCAGCCTTCTTCCATAGTTTTTCACTGATGCCACTTTTCCCGAGTTGGGTGAGAGCACCACGTGAGAGCATTGACGTGTTTCCCGAGCACCGCGTGAAAGTACTAACATGTTTGCCGAGCACCACATGAGAACACTAGCGTGTTTGCCCAGCGCTGCATGAGAGAAATAACGAGTTTGCCCAGCACTGCCTGAGAACACTAACGTGTTTGCCTAGCACTGTGTGAGAGTACTAACATGTTTGCTGAGCACCGCGTGAGAGCACCAATGAGTTTGCAGAGTGCCACATGAGATTGCTAACGTGTTTGCTGAGCATCACGTGAGAGTACTAATGTTTTTGCTGAGTACCACATGAGAACACTAATGTGTTTGCCAAGCTCCACGTGATAGCAAACATGTTTGCTGAGTGTGGATCAGATTAATGTGGGAAGGAGTCTCACTGCTTTAGGAAGATGGTGCCATGGGTGTGATCATACATTGATCACTACAATCACAGGCATTAAACTCTTTCATCTCTACTTCTCCAGGGTTATAGATCTTTTCTGCTTTTTTTCATAATTTTTTCAGAAATTTCACTCTCTTTCTCTTTGTCATTTCCAGCATTAAGTGGATAAGTACGGATGTAAGCTGTCAATTTTGACTTTCCATAAAAATGGACTGGGGAAGAGACCAAAGCAAGTCTTCTTGGAGTCAAGTGTCTCAAGACAAGTGTGTTACATCTGTCCTGTACTGAGCACTAGGCTCTATCAGCAGACACTTTGCACACATGGTCTCCATTAACTGTTAACTATGATCAATATTGGATGATATCATGCCTTTTGATGGTCACTAAAGAAAAATACTGGATTTTTTCCCAGCCTATTTTGTATCCATTATGATGTGAAAATGATTTATCCTACTTTATGCTGTGTTTTTAAAGTTTTCTATAAACAACTTCTTTGGATTTGGTCCCATGGTTTAAGAATCCCATGGGCAGATCATTTTCAAAGTTACATAGTCCTGGGACATTAGCTTATTCTCTAGGGAAGAGGTTTCCAAAGAAATTGCATTTTTGTTTGTTTGTTTTCTGTTTTTATATGAAAAATTCCCTAGTCAGTTTATGATAATGCCCCATAATATCTCATAATACACTGTTCAGTAACAGTGTGTTTAAACAGCCTGATGTTCTCCCAAGTGGCTCTAGGAAAATATGCGCAAAGTGGTCTTTCTTCATCTCTAGTGCACTTCAGAATCCCTCAAAATGATGTCATCTCTACTACACAAACCTCACGCCGGGGGGACTGAAGCACCTCTGTTACATCAGATTTGTAAGCAAACCACCTTACCTTTTCACCTAGCTTTTTGTTTGGTTCCACAATCTGAACACTGTCCAGCTCTCGCGCTTTGTGCTGACAGGACACCCCATGTGCTAACTCGCAGCTCGGGCCCCTGATAGAGGTCTGCTGGGGAAAGCTGCTAAGTCTCGGCAGTCTTATCAAAAAACTTCAGTGATGAGTGTGGCATTTCAGTGACACTAAGCCGGGGGACCAGGCTGTTCAGACCTCCCTTTGCATTCCTGCCTCTGGTCTGTACATATATGGTCTTGGGAAGAAGAAGTAAGTAGAGCTGCCTGGGGCACCACAGGCGGTCACTTGCCATATCTAGTGGTGCTGGATTGTTTGTTTGTGTGCGATTTCCATTGTGCTGTGTTGATCCACAGCAGTGGGAAGATGTGATGAAGAAAGTCACCTACCTTAGGGCCTGGCTTTCAGAGGAAAGAGTTGTTGGAGCAAATGCAGCCTGTGCTGAAGGATTTGACCATAGTGTCTACAAGTATCTGCCAGTTTAGGTGTTGCACACAACAATATCAGATCAGTAGACTAGAGTCTGAAATCTGACTCAGTGTGATTCAGTTCTAAGTCCTTAAATGTGGATTTGCGAAGGATGCAGGCAAACATGAGTTAGTGTTGCCTTGAGTTACAGGAGCCTGATTCCCCTAGTGGCTGTCAGAAGACCTTCTGGGTCATCCATACCAGATATAGGGCACGGTTTATAAAGGCACCGCCAAAGACCACATTATTTAAAATATTTAACATTATAATAAAATACTCAATGTTATCAAATGTAGTAGTAACAGGACATGGAAATTAACCCTGAGAACTAGGAGACTGTCGTAGTTAAGATTTCTGTTGCTGCAATGAAACACCATGACCGAAAAGCAATCTGGGAGGAAAGGGTTTATTTGACTTACACTTTTGCATCATAGTCCATCATTGAAGGAAGTCAGGACAGGAACTCAAACAGGGCAAGAATCTGGAGGCAGGGGTTGATGCCAAGGCCATGGAGGGGTGCTGTTTACTGCCTTGCTCCTTATGACTTCCTCAGCCTGCTTTCTTACAGAACCCAGAAGGACCAACCTAGGATGGACCCACCCACAATGGCTGGCCTCTCCGACACAAATCATTAATGAAGAAAATTCTCCACATCCAGATCTTATGGAGGCATTTTCTCAGCTGAAGTTCTCTCCTTTCCGATGACTCTAGCTGTGTCAAGTTGACATAAAATTACCTAGCTCACTATTTGTGGGTTGTCCTGGAGATGAACTAAATGTTATTAATATGTATCATAATGTATTCAATATTTAACTTTAAATGTTAGCACTAGAGAAAATTTAAGTTTTTCTTTTTTGTTCCCCCCACCTTATTTTAGTATATTCCACAGTCTTGGTATACTGTTGTTACACACCAGAGCCATTTCTCATGAAGAGAATAAAAGTGTTTAAAGCAGATATTCCAAGTCTGGATTGTCAAATTATAAACTAAACTGAACTTACTGGACTGTACTGGACAGGGGTGTGGCTGGTTGAACAGCTGTTTTGTGGATACCCGTTTTCATTTGACTCTCTATGGCATCTTCAACACGAGCAGGAGTACCAGGAGCATCTCCAGGGTGTAGAAACACCTAAAAGAAGCTTTAAATTCCGCAGTTTTGAACATCATATGGAGCTTTTTCATATGCACAATTCTTACTCTTTTATGCAAAACAGATTAATTTATTTAATTAGGATTTTTCAGTGGAGAAATTAAAAACTATTTGGTGAGCAATTTAAACATGTGTTATGAGTCAAATTTAAGCTGTATGCATGCACAGCTAATTCTTCTGTAGAATTCTTGATCATATGTAAACATTATTTGAAACGTATGATTACAGAAATTTGGTCATTTTCATGCAGACCTCCTTGCTGAACAGGCTGTTTTCCTGCTCTGTGAGGGAGTCCCAGCTCTTGTTCACTTCACTGTAACTCCCTACTGCCTGTGCATGAAGTTGTTGCCTTCTCTGCTTTTATCTAGAAGGGACAGTTACAGAGAACCGCTCAGTTGTCTGCAGTGTGAGCGGGGACATGCCATTGAGGGACAGAGTCCTTGCCGCAGAGTCACCACCAAGACATCTCTTGGTGCTTTCCCGGAGACACAAAACTGTGAGAGGGAAGGTTTTTGAAATCCATGCTTTGTTTTATTTATGCAACAGTGGCCAGTGACAGAGAATGTGGGAATGGCTATACTAAATGAATAACAAAAATTTCTTAGAGCACTATGGGCAAGATAATGTAAAAAAAATGAAGTAAGAAGAGATTAATTTGCCTTTACCTCTGTTTTATGACAATTTGTGCCCCGTGGATATCCTCGAGACCTGGCTTTTCCCTGTGCAAACCCAAAATTGGCCTAAAACTAGAGGTAGTCAGGTGACACAGACCCAGAAGAAACATGGGATCTGGCTGTAACTGCAGAAGCTACAGAATGAGGAGGTGCAGGGGAGCTTGTCCCTTGCTTCTTGAATTGCTGTGTTGGTGTCTGCTCTTGCAAAGTAGTTAGCTAGCTGACATTTTTAATAGTTTCCAAACTAAACAAACGCTCATTGCTGATCCGGGATCTTTTAAGTCGGAGGGACATGGAGCCACTTGTTCAAATGGGTGAGACTCATTACACTTTATTTTGACACACCTACTGATGTTTGAGCATGAATTTTAAAGGCTTGCTTAGTCTACAGGATTGCAGTCCACTTTGTCCGCATGCTTTGCTGTGGGGGTGTGGCTTGACACTAGCATGTTATTATGTTCTTCGGTGATTTCAGCACAGGATGAAATCACAGCCACCAGCCACGAATAGGAGTCTTGTTATAGAAAAAGAGAGAATTGACTGGGGATGCAGCTCAGAAGGGTGTGTGTAGCATGTTCAAGCCATAGTAGTGTAAAGAAAAATAGTATCAAGTAAATTTGTAAAGGTTTATTTTTTTAACTTTTTAGTTATGTGTGTGTGGGATGAGCACATGAGTACAGGTGTTTAAGGAGGCTGGAGGCATCAGATTCCCTGAAGCTGGAGTCTCCTGACGTGGATGCGGGGACTCAGGAAGAACACTACATGTTCTTAACCACTGAGCAATCTCTACAGTCCATAAAATAATTTCTAAGGAAGGGAGCAAGGCATAAAAATAATCTCTTATGTATAACCAGAAAATTGTGTTCTTCCCCACCATCATTCTGGACAGAGAAATGGGGGACAATACACAGGAGTTTACGCTTTTTGCTTTCCCATCACAAGAGGCTGACATGGAATGTTAGATCAGTTACCTGAGGCTAACCTGGGAATCATCAAAAGTCTCTCAGGTGTTCCTGCAGTGTTACTTTGACTGTATTTAAAGGAACTGGTGACTGTCTGGTGGGCCAGCTTCACCAGGCCTTCTAGAGTAAGCCTAAGAGATTGTAGTTTGAGTTTTTCTTCCTTATGAATAAACTACTGGTAGCTGTCGATGTCCGTCAAGGGGTTATTGCCTTGGTGAGCCTGACTGAGGGAGAAGGAGGAAATATGGGGAGGTTCCCATGGACAGCTATGCTTGAGTGCTTGGAGGAAAGCAAAGCATGGAATCGTTGTCTATCCTAGGGTGAAAGGGTAAGAGGGAGAACCCAGGACCACGGATTTGGTCATCCTAACATCCCTGCCACATGAGTCACCCAGGGCTTCCTTGTGCCCGTGGAAAACTCACCACTGTTGTTTCCTTGCTGGAATGTGTGTGCTCCCCTGGGCTTCAAGAACTTTCAGCATTCTTAAAATCCAAGGCCAATAACGTGCAACAGCCTTTTAATGAAGCGATGAATTTGCAGCTCACCGGAAGGTGTCAGCTCTCTTCTAACAATCATGGCACCTTGTTGGTATGATAAAATTCTTACCTGTTTTCAGAGGAGGCATCTAGATCCAGAGTTGTGATGACAGACTTCCAGACTATGAAAATAAATGTCCCCTCAGGGTGCCTCCATACTCAAATGCTCTCCAGTGCTATTCACTAGCTTCACACCCCTCCATTCTCAGAAGTATTAACTGCACTTAACTGTGTGGGTAACGAAAACATTTGTTTTCATAAGTTATATTGGCTAATAAAAATGTCAAGATATGGGTACATACATGTAAGGAATTGCTTATGTATAATATCTTAAAATTGCAGGCTGTGGTGGCGCATACTTTTAATCCCAGCACTTGGGAGGCAGAGGCAGGCAGATCTTTGTGAATTCCAGGACAGCTTGGTCTATAGACTGAGTTCCAGAACAGGCTCCAAAGTTAAAAAGAGAAACCCTGTCTCAAAAAAAATCTTTAAGTTGAGTGAGACTTATTTTCTGAAAGCTGAATTTTCCATACCCAGTAGGACCACGTCATTCTTTTAGCTGAGTTTTTACTGAAGGCTATTTTGAGTGTGATCATCTTCTCCTAATACATTTTCTCAGGCTGCTTTTTGTTTCTTCTCTTTTATTTGAAAGTCTATATTTCATTCCAAATCTTGGTCGCAACTCAAGTCTTTCTTTTTTCAAGATAACCTTCTGACTATGAGTATTTTCATAGTTTTCTTTGCCAGCTGTGAGCTCTTTGTTCAGAACACAGACAAGCATTGCCTTGATTTGGTGCAGTCAGTGTATTTTCTTAATTGACACAGCAATGTCTCCTTCAGTGCCAGTTGGGGGAAGAATGACAAGAAAGTGCTCATGAAATACTATTTGTTAAGAATTACCACAGTGAATGGATGGATAGCCCTATTTTGGTAAAAAAAAAAAACCTAACCTATTTTATTAGTTTTGATGAAAGTTTATGAACTCTATTTGGGATGGGATGTTATGGAATTATTCACAAGTTAATGATATGGAGTTATAGCTTTGCAACCTGGAATCAGTGCATTATTTTGAGGCAACTTGGGTGAACAGAGAGAGGGAGGTGTTGGCTCTGCCATGGCAAGCTGACACCAGGAGCCAGAAGCCAGCAGTAGCCTCTATGCAGTGAGTGCTTTGGGGACACAGCCTTTATTCTGCACAGCACTCAGGTCTCTGTGGCTGCTGTCTCCTGACTAACCTCTTTCACTCTGTTTGCTATGCAACTTACAGTTTATTATCTGATGCTCCAGGCCAACGCCCAGAAAGGGAAAGTACTAATGGATTGGGTAAATTTCGTCCTAGATTGAGAAGTCTGTGCTTTTCTCCAGGGAAAGAGATAGGCCTTATAATTGGCCACCACGGACTTGGCTAATGTGAGTATTTGGTGGGGATGTTTTCTTCTCAGCTTTACAAGTTTGCAAGGTTGAGGACCATACTCTGGAGTGCACTACTAGGAGCTCCTCGTGAGATAGTCCACAGTTTTTGTACAATGTATCTTAGTATCAAAAGAACTAAACACACACACACCAAAGTCTTATAAAAGCACCTGAGAATCATATTTTATGCACACAGGACACAGTAGCACAGGATTAAATGCAGACTCCATCATGTGATTCACAAGGTGTATCATGAGATACACTATCAAGATTGAGAGTGGACCACATGAGTGAGGATACTGAAGGCCCTGATCACCCTTTGGGGCTTCCTTTTATGGAGTTCAAGAGAAGGCAGAGTTTGGTTACTGAGGGCCGTAATGAGGGTGGCTCTCTGTTTTGACTGATAGATTGGGTCACATAATTATTTTTCTACAGTCTATATCTCTTCCCATAATATATCTGGCTTCAATCATATGCATTTCCAATTATAAACAGACACAAGATGGTAAACAGGAGAGTATCTCTGAAAGTTTCCTTGAGAACACAGTTTTGCTTTACTGTGCATACACCTTAAACCAGTTCAGGTTCAGAACCCCTGACCCACCCTCCCTGACCTGCAGGATGTATTGAGAATAACTCGGAATAGGCTCTGTCCAAGCTTAGGCATCATCAAAAGGAGAAGAAACTTATCTTGTGTTCACAGATGGGTGTGACTGTAAGTTGATGTGGGCGGGGGTCCTAGGTTGCTTACTGATTGCTAGGAGCATTGCTCAGGAATGGGTATGTGTGCACGGATGTTCACGTGAAGGAGCTAGGTTTCCAAGTGCATTATTAAAACAGAAGCATGCGTCGCCACGCCCAGAAGAGCCCCAGGCCACTGGCCTGTTCCCTATGCTCACCTGTCTCAGGGGGAATTACAGAGATGTAGATTTGAAGCTGAGAAAAGGAGAGCTGAGTTCGAGGAGGCTTTGCCTATAGTGTGCTCGTTACCATGTCTTTAATTTTCTGTTCCTGCAGAAGTGACAGAATCTGTTTGTTCAGAGTAAAAGCAGCTGCCTGGTTTGAAGAGTCTGAGGAAGTCAGAAGTGGAGACATGGAAGATTTCCTCCCAGAATGTCGAGAACTATGGGCCTAAGTAGAATTGTGGTGCCCACCTCAAGTCTTCTCAGAAGCCCCATGTGGAGGAAACATTGAAAACTGTTCTAGAGATGCACATGCTGGGACATCTTCTCAGTGTTTGGGGGACATAATTCAGTTTGGGGGATAGAACATAAAGACACTGACTCTCTCTACAAATTTTAAGAAGAAGACAATAAACACAGTGACAAGTGGCTAGTACCTTCTGAGCATTGGATCTCCTTATCTGGAGCCTATTGAATAGCCCTTTTCATCTAAGGCAGCTAAGCACAGTGGTTCAGACTGCACAGCAACCCTGGCAAGCCCGAGAACTTGATCCCAAGTGATCTCAAAGGTGGGCCTCTTAGCCACTTCCTTCAGTTAATTTTTGAATAAAGTTTATCACACATTAGGGTGCTAGAGAAGGTGGAAGTCAGTCTCCATTATTTCTCAGGGAGCAATGCCAAAGCATTGCCCTCAGATGGGATGTAAACAAGCTGGTGATCCAGGAGCACAGAGAGCCAACTGTCTTCCTTTACATTTCTGTAGGCAGACTTTGCTTTCCCACCTGCCAGTTGCCAAATAACCACCATGGGGACTTATTATTAATTATAAATGCTCAGCCAATGGCTCAGGCTGGTTACTAGCTCACTCTTACATTTTAAATTAACCCATATTTCTTATATACCCTCTGCCACATGGCTGTACCTTCTTTCAACATGGCACATTTATCTTGCTTCTCTCTACATCTCTTAAGACTCCTTAGACTTTTCCCTTCTTCTTCCCAGTGTCCTCTGCATCTTGCTGTCCCACCTCTACCTCCTGGTTAGCTATTGGTCAGTCAGCTCTTTTATTAAACCAATCAAAATGCATTTTGTGCACATCTTTACAGTGCACAAAAAGATTATTCCATAACACATTTCACATCAAGTTGATTTAGCTCTTGAATTCCCATTGTATGAGCATTCCCCTGTAAACTAACACCCAGAGGGATGCTCCACATCCCTTGGAAACATGTCTCTGCTGTCAAGTACATTCCATCCTCACGGTATGCCACTCCTTTCTGCAAAGCCACCTCCTCGCTGAGGATTGACAGTTTACTCAAGGTAAACATGGCAGCTTGGCAGCCATTTCTTTTGCGTGTCATGGGAGAGAAGTGAAGTAACAGACAGGCACAGTCTGAGCCAGGGTGAATATTCGGCTCTCATGCCCTAAGCATGATGTGTCTGGGATGTGTCCCCCTCTTTGCACTTTTTCTTATTCAGTATGGCTGGTCACAGTGGTCTGAAGCCTGACACTGCAGTGTTGACTAACCCTAAGCACAAGGTCATAATATGATCTGTAGAGACATGCCTGTTAGATAAGCTCACTGGTTAATGAGTCATCGTACTATTGACTGTGAGGTCAGAGTTAGTGAAGTTACAACACCATACACATAGGAAAGGAGGAGCATGTTCACCCATCTGTAGGGGGAAAGTGCCAAGGTAATACCTGTGGTGCATGATGGGATGGCAGGAAGGTGGAAAGGGGTCTAAATTATGGGTCGATGAGATGAGTGCTGATTCTTAGAGCACAGTGAAGGCTGCTGCTGTGAAGTTAGACTCAGAGAGATTTAGTCATATTACCCAAAGGAAGAAAATTGGTAAGTGATGTGGGATTCCCCTCTGTATGCTCTGAATACCATTGGTTAATGAATAAAGCTGCTTTGACCTACAGCAGGACAGAATTCAGTAAGGTAGGAATTCCAAGCAGATAGAGGAGGAAAGAAGGCGGACTCAAAGAGAAGTCGTGTAGCTGCCAAAGGAGACAGACAGACCAGTAAGCCATGAGCCTCATGGTAAAATATAAAATAATAGAAATGGGTTAATTTAAGTTGTAAGAGCTAGCTGTGAATACACATAAGCTAAAAGGCCAATCAGGGTTGTGATTAATACAGTTTCTGTGTGGTTATTTCAGGTTTGGGCAGCTGGGAAATGAACAAGTAGCGTTTGCCTACAGGTAAGCCTGTCTCTGCTGGTGGTGGTTTGCACATGTACATGCGTGCATGAGTGAGTGCATGTGTGTATGTGTGTGTGTGTGTGTGTGTGTGCGTGCGCATGCATGCCTGTTCATGTACTCTTAAGCCCCAGACACTCCTGCCTCTGCTTCCCCAGTGCTGGAGTTCCAGGCACATGTGGCCAGTCCCAGGTTTTTATGTGAATAATGGAATGGGGACTGAACTCAGACCTTTGGCTTGTATGACAAACCTTTTGCCTACCAAGCCATCTCCCCAGCTCAGACTTGCACTCTAAGAGTGATCTGACGTGGAAAACTAGCTCTCTGTGCAAGGCAGGCTCTGTACAATCAGAGGCTGCAGAAGAAGGTTTAAAACCTTGCTAAATGCCATATGAGACAAATGGTATGTGGAAGGACCTTTTCACTGGAGATGCAGCTAGCTTTATTAATAAACCACGTGATACCACTGGCACTTAGGAGGAAGGTAAGTGGACAGCAGAGGCTTTCAGGAACCTGAGCCTGTGGTTCCCCTAGGAATGATGGTATATCAGCTGCTACCACTGAGGTGAACATAGAACACAATTACTACAGATCACCAAGGTCATCTACCATCTATTCACCAGAAATAACAGAATACATTAACTGCCATCTGACTTCTCTGGAAATGAACACCTGTCTTTCAGTTTTCCTCCTCTGTTCCTCTTGACAGTGCAAATAAGAGCTTCTTCTGTAGACCTGACAGTCTGGGAGTCAAAGACCTTGACCTTTGCTGGCATCAAATGGTCATTGTCTTCAGCCTGTGACTGTAAGCCGGAGCAGATCTTCGTAAGGGTCTTCTCTAAGAGTGCCTTTTGGAGGGCCCTCAACTTTAAGGATCTGGAAGGCTCACCCCTGTTGAGGCACCTTTGGGTCACCACCCTTAAAGGAATATTTTCAGCATTTTATAAAGTAACTAAAGTCCATGGCCTCATCAAGGCTGGGTAGGTTTTATTTCATTCCAAACAAAAGGGTAAGTGAATAACTGATAATTAATCAAAGCAGTGGAATGATAATTTTATATGTGTTTATGCACGCACCTTCACACCGAGACATAGTAAACGGTAGAGACCATGGGAGTGAGATTTGGAGTTTGCTGTGATTTCCAGTATTTCTGGCATATAGAATTGCCTTGACATATAAATAAGAAAATACGTTGTATCCTGATCTTTTTTGAATTCTTCCTGCACTGTCAGAGTTCCTGAAGGAGTGTGAACTCCAAATGAACAGACGTTTTGTCTGCTTTGCTTGAGGATGTGTTCCAAGTTCTGAGGACAGTGCTCTCTGCAGAGACGAAGCTCTGTTCTCACCAAGAAAACCCCTGATGTTTAGACTCTGTGTGAGACTGTTGCTGTCCTCTGCTGCCTGTATTGACGCATTGTTTTTATGTGTCTGAGCCTGTCACAGTAAGTGGGTCATGTTCTTCATGTCTTTATCACTGTTTGTCTAGGTTTTACCGGTCCCACGCGTCCGCTCTGGAAAAAACAAAACAAAACGCAACACCTGCCTACCTCACCCAGTCACATGGGAATGCCTGTTAGGCCTTTCGGCTTCGCTCTGTTGATAGTGCTAAGAATGTGTTTCTGTAATTGACTGTCTGCCATCACATGGTAGAGGGAGAGCACTTTAAAGACCGCTAATTTAAAATGTTCTTAAACCCACGTGCTTTCAGTGTGGCTAGTGAGGGGCAGGTATGAAGCAGGGCAGTTGTGAGGTTTGTCCAGCAGCGGGGCTGTAAGGATTAACTTAGTGGTGGTAAGGAATGACCATGCTTATGTGTGTCACACCCTGGGGAGGAGCTCCAACAATTGAACGGTTTTCTACTCAGACAGCTTCGCTCTCTGAAAGGGATACTGCTGTGACTTAGTAGCTGTGGAGATTCTTAGACGAAGTGCGGCTTTGGGCATCCACTCAGTTATTCAGTGGACTAGACTAAGAATATGGATTGTTCTCCCCAAGAGATCAGAGTAAGAGGTTGAGAAACCACAAAGAGAGGTTCGGTAGGGAAAGGAATTCATTCAGAGAACTGACCTATTACGGCTTCTGAAACTCGAGGTCTCTCTGTAAGCATAGTTCCGTGAGATTCTTCCCAATTCCTCTGCTCTGTGGTTTTGTGCCTAGGGGTGTAATGCGGACCATTGGAAGGTGACGGTACAGTTGGCCTCAATGCTCGCCAAAGTCCAGATCCATCTGAAGTTTCCTTTCTGTTCTCTTTTAGGTTCCCTGACGGCAGAGCGATTGGATGCTTAAAAGAAATCCCGCACTAGCTCAGAACTGAGAGATAGATATTTATTTTGGGGGGAAAGACTTGCAAATCAGGATTCTCTGCTTGAACGGTGGATGGAGATGGGATCCAAACAATCCGAACCAGCAAATGGAAACCAGGGAGGAGAGAAGGGCCCGAAGCACTTCGGCATCTGGGTATAAGTGTAAGAGGCCACGCCCCAGTAGGTGTGTAATTACAAGCTGTAAATCTTCCTGCAGCACCTCCCCCTTTTGTTTAAATAAGAGAGTTCTAAACCTAATACAAAATTATACACAATAAGACCAAATACCCTATTCCAACTAGCTTAAGTCTTGTATAATAAATAACTTGGCCAAGTCATGAGAGGAAAGTAACTACACTTATCTAGTCTTCAACCCCATCGAAGATCCAAGAAGGGAAATAATGTTGCCTAAGTGAGTAGGAAGTGCAATCAAGCAACTTCCAAAAGCATGCAACAAATGACATAGACAACTGGCTACCTGGACAATCATACAAAGTCTCAATTGCAAAGTTGAAGCAACTAACTTTGACTAAGGCCTAGAAAAACTGACAGACTATTTTCAAAGGCAAGAAATTTTTCAAAACCATCTTACCTTGTCTTGGCAAGATTTGACAGTTCTGCTTATCCATTTTTGGATACTATGTATCTTGTCAGTGGTTGAGGTATGGGCAGTTCTTTGCCCAAAGGCCAGTTTTTGCCAAGAAGAAAACAAGCTTCGGTGCTCAATATTCAACAGAACTCTAAGTTATTTAAGTGCCATTTTCTACAGCTCTTTGAAGTGGCTGAAGATTATCTATCTATACAGAATATAATCTCTATGTATCTAAAGAACCTGATTAGTCTGACTATAAGTATAACAAACATAGATGACTATTGATCTATAATTCTTAATGCCTATATAACTTAAAGACTAAGACAATAAACAGCTGTGTAATAAATGAGGACAATGACCTCCAAATGTAAACAATGCATAAGTATCTTGATCAGAGGTAGAAATGTACATTGTAATATAATAAATTTATATCAACATATAAAAATGTTTTAAGCAGAAGTAGAAGCATGTATGTATACAATATTTAGTATAATTTAACTTTGTATCAATATACAAAAATCTATACCAATGTAATTATCTATAAATAATAACTCACAAGTATTCACTCTATTACTCACTATTATTGTTAGTGTGAGTAAGCTCATACCAATCTATTATCCCATCCAATTTTCTCCTTTTTTTATTAATAAAAAGGTCCCTGAGTTTATAAAACTTGGAAGTATCACACGATTCTAAGTGGTGCTGTATTTCCAGAAACTAGGCTCGGCATAACTGAGCAATGGTTTTGGTTTTTTACCTGTGCAGTGAATGTGTTGTTATTGCCCCTAAGGTGAACAGTGACTGTTACTGATGAGTCTGTGGCATGTTGCAGGGCGCAGTTGACCAACACGCGTGTGGCCTGATGGAAGGCTGGCAGCCACTGCCAGTCTAATGCAGATAAGTATTTACTAGAGAATCGAGCTGAATTTCTCTACACTCTGAAATCCCAGAACTACACGGGCACCACACTGTATCTTTGCCAATGTTTTAAAACTGCTATCTAGAACTATCCTTTATTTTTGTATATGAGCCACACAGTACTAATATGCATGCTGTTCTTCCCTTGGATTGTTTCCTTTATCCACAGAAACAGAGTTTGTATAGTTTTGTTTATGCTACAAATATATTTTCTTAATTCCTTTTTTATTTCCATCAAAAATCATTTTTAATTCTAACAATAACAACTGCATGCTACTCACTATTTTGTTTTGTAGTTCTGTATTAGGCAGTAAGTCTGTTTCCAAATCCTGCTACTATGAATGTCCATATAGTATGATTGAGTATCCTTTGGGTATATGCCCAAGAGTGGTATTGCTGAGTCTTGGGGAAGGTTGATTCCCAATTTTCTGAGAAATTGCCATACTGATTTTCCAAGTGGCTGTAAAAGTTTCCGTTCCCACCAGCAATGGATGAGTGTTCCCCTTACACCGCATCCTCTCCAGACTAAGCTATCATTGGTGTTTTTGAACTTAGCCATTCTGACTGGTATAAGATGATATCTCAGAGTCATTTTGATTTGCATTTCTCTGATGGCTAAGGATGTTGAACATTTCCTTGAATGTCTTTTGGCCATTTGAGATTGTTTTGTTGAGAATTCTCTGTTTAGAACTGTACACCATTTTTAATTGGATTATTTGGTATTTTTATGTTCAGTTTCTTGAGTTCTATATATATATATATATTGGAGATCAGACNGCTTCTCAGTTTCAGGAGGTCCCATTTATTCATTGTTACTCTTATTGTCTGTGCCACTGAGGTTATATGTAAGAAGTGGTCTCCTGTGCCCATGCATTCAAGGCTACTTCCCACTTTCTCTTCTATGAGGTTCAGTGTGGTTGGATTTATGTTGAGGTTTTTTTTCCTTTTGGACTTGAGTAATGTGAATAGGGATAAATATGGATCTATTTTTATTCTTCTACATGCTGAAATCTAATTATGCCAACACCGTTTGTTGAAGATACTTTCTTTTTTCCATTGTGTAATTTTATCTTCTTTGTCAAAAGTCAGATGTTCATAGGTCCATGGATTCATATCTGGGTCTTCGATTCAATTTTATTGGTCCATCTATCTGGTTTTATTCCAATACCACACTATTTTCACTACTGTAGCTCTGTAATGGAGTTTGATGTCAGGAATGGTGATGACTCTAGATGTTCCTTTATTATACAGGGTTGATTTGGCTATCCTGGGAGTTTTGTTTTTCCATATGAAGTTAAGTACTTTTCTTTCAAGGCCTATGAAGAACTGTGTTGGCATTTTGATGGAGATTGCATTGAATTTGTAGATTGCTTTTGGTAGGATTGCCATTTTTATTATGTTGATCCTACCTCCCCAAGAGCATGGGAGATCTTTCTATTTTCTGATAGCCTCTTCAATTTCTTCCTTCAAAGACTAAAAGTTCTTGATGAACAGGTCTTTCACTTCTTTGCTTAGTGTTACCCCCAAGATATTTTATGTTACTTGTGTCTATTGTGAATGGTGATGTTTCTCTGATTTCTTTCTCAGCCGCTTTATCATTTGTAGATTTTTTTTGAGCTAATTTTGTATCCTGCCACATTACTGAAAGTGTTCATCATATTATTTTAGGAGTTCCCTTATAAAATTTTGGGGTCACTTATCTACCATATCAAGTACAAATTGCAAAAGTTTGATTTCTTCCTTTCCAGTTTGTATCCCTTTGATCTCCTTTTGTTGTCTTATTGCTCTAGCTAAAAATTTGAGTACTGTGTTGAAGAGACATGGAGAGAGTGAACAACCTTGTCTTGTTCCTGATTGTAGTGTAATCACTTTGAGTTTCTCTCAATTTAATTTGATGTTAGCTGCTGACTTGCTGTGCATTGCCTTTATTATGTTTAGATATGTTCCTTGTATCTCTGATCTCTCCAAGACCTTTATTGTGAAAGGGTGTTGGATTTTGTTGAATGCTTTTTCAGCATCTAATGAGATGATAATGTTTTTTCTTTCAGTGTATTTATGTGGTAGATTACACTGATAGATTTTTTATTGAGTATTTTTGCATCAATGTTCATGAGAAAGATTGGTCTGTGATTCTCTTTCTTGATTGAGTCTTTGTGTGGTTTTACTATCAAGGTAACTGTAGCCTCATAAAAAGAGTTTGGCAATGTTCCTTCTGTTTCTAGATGGAACAATCTGAGGAGTATAGGTATTAGCTCTTCTCTGAGTTTTTGTTAGAATTCTGCAGTGAAACCATCCATCCTTGGGCTGGTTTTGCTTTGTTTTGGAGAGAGATATTTTTGATGATTGCTTCTGTTTCCTTGCAGGTTATAGGTCTATTTCAATTCTTCATCTGGTCTTGATTTTAGTATGTGGTACCTATCCAGAAAATTGTCCATTTCCTTTATTTTCCAATTTTGTGGAGTACAGATTTTTGAAGTGTGACCTAATGATTTTCTGGATTTCCTCAGTGTTTATTATGTCCCCCTTTTCATTTCTGATTTTGTTAATTTGGCTGTTCTCTTTCTGCCTTTTGATCAGTTTGGATAAGAATTTGTCTATCTTGTTGATTTTCTCAAAGAACCAGCTCTTTGTTTCATTGAATCTTTATATTGTTTTCTTTGTTTATGGTTTACTGATTTCAGTCATCAATTTGAATATTTCCTGTCATCTACTCCTCCTGAGTATGTCTGTTTCTTTTTGTTCTAGAACTTTCAGGTGAGCTATTAAATCGTTAACGCGAGATTTCTCCACTTTCTTTCTGCAGGCACTTAGTGCTATGAACTTTCCTCTTAGCACTGCTTTCATAGTGTCCCACAGGTTTTAGTATACTGTGCATTCATTTTCATTAAATTCTAGGAAGTCTTTAATTTCTTTATTTCTTCCTTGACCCAGGGGTGACTCAATTGAGCATTGTTTCATATCCGTGTGTTTGCAGGCTTTCTGCAATTAGTGTTGTTGTTGAATTCTAACTTTAAGCCATGGTGATCTGAGAGGATACAAGGGGTTATTCAAAATTTTTTATATCTGTTGAGGCTTGCTTTGTTGCTAAGCATGTGGTCACTTTTAGAGAAGGTTCCATGAGGTACTGAGAAGAAAGTATATTCTTTTGTATTTGGGGTAAATGTTCTATAGATGTTTGTTAAATTCATTTGAGTCATAACATCTGTTAGTTCTCTTATTTCTCTGTTAAGTTTCTGTCTGGTTGACTTGTCCATTGGCGAAAATGGGGTGTTGAAGTCATCTGCTATTAGTATGTGGGGTCTGATGTGCGATTTAGGCTTTAGTAACATTTCTTTTACATATGTGGATGCTCTGTGCTTTTGTATTAGAGGCATAGATATTTAGGATTGATACTTCATCGTGATGGATTTTTCCTGTTATGAGTATAAAGTGTCCTTCTCCATCTCTTCTGAATGATTTTATTTGAAGCCTACTTTGAGGTTGAAGTGTGTTTCTTGTATGCAGCAGAAGGATGGATTCTGTTTTTGTATCCAATCTATCAACCTATGTCTTTTTATAGGTGAGTTGAGTTCATTGATATTAAGAGATATTAATGACCAGTGATTGCTATCTCTTGTTAACTTAATTTTCATTGTTGGTGATGTTAATTTGTGCATTTTTCCCTTCTTTGGTATTTGCTTCTGTAAGACCATCAATTGTCTGTGTTTTTGTTGATGTAGCCAACTTCCTTGGGTTGGAGTTTTCCTTCTAGCACTTTGTGTATGGCTGGGTTTGTGGATAGGTGTAGTAATAAGGGGAGCGAGCCCTGCTTTTCGTCCAGCCCAGCTCCCGCACGNTGTGTCTTTTTTTTTTTTTGGTTTTTCGAGAGAGGGTTTCTCTGTAGCTTTAGAGCCTGTCCTGGAACTAGCTCTTGTAGACCAGGCTGGCCTCAAACTCATAGAGATCTGCCTGCCTCTGCCTCCAGAATGCTGGGATTAAAGACGTGCGCCACCACTGCTCAGCTAGCCTGTGTCTTTGTGTAGGTGAATTTAGTCCATTGATATTAAGAGATGTTAATGAACAATAATAATTTCTATTACTTTGGGATGGCAATATTTGAGTGTTTTCCTTGTTTGGGGTTGCTGGTGTGAGGTTATCTGTAGCTTGTGTTTTTGTGGGTGCAGCTAATTTCCTTGGGTTGAGTTTTCCTTCTAGCACTTTCTGTATGGTTGGGTTTGTGGATGGGTATTATTTAAACCTTGTTTTGTCATGAAATATCTTGTTTTCTCCATCTATGGTGATTGAAAGTTTTGCTGGGTATAGAAGTCTGGGCTTGCATCTGTGTTCTCTTAGAGTCTGTAGCACATCTGTCCATGACCTTCTGTCTTTCAAGGTTTCCATTGAGAAGTTGGGTGTCATTCTGATAGGTCTACCTTTATACGTAACTTGGCCTTTTTCCTTTGCAGCTCTTAATATTCTCTCTCTAGTTTGTATTTTTAGTGTTTTGACTATTATATGGTGAGGGGACTTTTTTCTTTTGGTCCAGTCTATTTGATATTCTGTTAGCTTCTGTACCTTCATAAGGATATACTTCTTTAGGTTGGGGAAGTTTTCTTCTATGATTTTGTTGAATATAATTTCTGTGCCTTTGAGCTGGAGTTCTTCTTCTTCAGTTCCTATTATTCTTAGGTTTGGTCTTTTCATGGTATCCCAGATTTCCTGGATGTTTTGTGTTAAGGATTTGTTGGGTTTAACATTTTCTCTGATTGATGAATCTATTTCTTCTATCATATTTCAACACCTGAGATTCTGTTTTTCATCTCTTATATTCTGCTGGTTATACTTGCATCTGTAATTCCTGTTTATTTACTCAGATTTTCCATTTCCAGAATTCCCTCAACTTGTGTTTTCTTTATTGACTTTATTTCATTGTTCAAGTCTCCTGTTTGAACTGTTTGCTTCACCTGTTTGGTTGTTTTTTTTTATTGATTTTCTTGGCTTCCCTTAAGAGATTTCTCAATTTCTTCCCATTTTGTTTTTGTTTGTCTTTTCTTCCATTTCTTTAAGGGAATTTTTAATTTCCTCTTTAAGGGTCTCTATCATCGTCAGAAAGTTATGTTAAAGGATGTTTCTTCTGCTTCTGGGTTAGGATGTTCAGGTCTTCCTTTTGTAGGATCACTAGGTTTAGGTGTTATATTATATTGTTGTTGAATGTATTCTTACATTGGTGCCTACCCATCTCTTCCTCCAGTTGATGCAGGTAGGTCTTATGGCTTAGGTGGTCACTCTTCCTTCTGTTGAAGGTGGGGCCCTGCCTCTGGCAGTTGGCTCTGGGGCTGCTCTCCAGGCACAGTCAGGGCCAGGGCTAGGGTGGTCTTAGGTGCAATTGGGAATGGCTGAAAGTGTGAGGAGGCTGGGGTGGGGCACTGGATGTCCCTCTGTAAGCTAGGGCCTGGAGAGTAGGACCCTGGGAACCCAGACATTCACCTCTCCAGGGGCAGTCTGGCCAACGTTCCTGCGGGCACAGATGTGGTGGGGGATGTGGGGAGACTGCTCCCAGGTCCTTGGGGCCTATCTGGGTGGGGCTGAGGCACAGGATGTACCTGGAGGGACAGGGTTCAGAGAGCTGGGTCCTCCAGCAGTGCCCCAGACACTCACCTCTCCTTGGGCAGCCAGAGTCAAGGCTCCGGGTGGTCATGGATGCCATGATGGATGGCTGAAGATGTCAGCTTTTCCTTCTGGAAGGGAACGGATGTATCAATACAATCTTGATCATCAGATTGCTCCAAGGGCTTTTTATTTTCTCTTCATCTTTGCAAAATAAATCCAACTGTTGTTTTTTTTTATTTCTCCAGAGTGCCAACAGCTCTCTTCTTACAACAATGCTGTTACTTTCCTCCTTTTTCTTCTATTTTTATCAAGAAAATTAGAATATATGTTGAAAGAAATAAAACACTATTGTCTTTGACGCCTTCCTTTATCGCCTATTCAGGATGATGTAAGACTCTGACCTCTAGTGGCTGTGAGCTGTAGCTGCAGGCCAGGTGTCACAAGCGTGAACCTGGAAACCCACAAAACAGCAGCCTGCTTTAGATTTGAAGGGATGAGCACCCAATGGCTAAAGCTCTTTTGATGAATTAGACGATTCTCCTTACGTCAATCATGACACCCTTCTTCTTGCTTGTCAAGGAATCACTTTATAATGCTGCTTCCAAAACTCACACCATTTTGCATAGTGTTCTGAAGACAATAGTCTCATACCTGCCCCGCCGAGCACTCCCGCTTCTTACTGACACCTATCAGAGACCTGAGAAGACAACAACGGACTGGTGAACTTTAGGGAGACCTTGGAGACTCGAAAACATCTTTCAGTGAAATATACATTGTTTTCAAAAACGATACCTCACAAAATTTAGTTGTATTTTTCAAGTAAAAGCCTGAAAAGTGATCCTGGTACATTTGGTTTTTTATCAACGTGATGTGAAGAACAGAAGAGCAGACCTAGAAGTTCACAGGAAGCTCATGGGAACACACAGGAGATATCTGTATGTTTTTTAACGGTTGTGTAAATTGAGGTATCATGGTATCATTTGACTTATTTTGTTAAGCTTTAACTTGCCTTAATAAAAAGCAATTTTCAAAGAGAGTGAGTGGATTAATAAAGCAAAACTAAAATGTCATAATCTTGGAATGTACATCAGCCAGTGCTTGGGCAACGTCATAATCTTGTAATGTGCGTCAGCCAGTGTTTGGGAACGTCATAATCAGGGAATGTGCGTCAGCTAGTGCTTGGGCAACGTCATAATCACGGAATGTGCGTCAGCCAGTGTTTGGGAACGTCATAATC
>LOEQ01001835.1:111008-122407 GCA_001685075.1 Bramus lutescens
ATTAATTAACCAATGAAAGCAACAGATAGATAGAAGACACTCCTACATCAAGTGCCCAGTGACATTCATGCTTTAAAGCAATACAAGGGGCAAAGCACACAAAGCAATAGTAAAACATAATAAGAGAAGGAACAATATCTTGACTCTCTTATCATTCCAATTAACGTAGAAAACCAAAGGAGGTCATCTAGAAGATCTTTTGATGGACATAGATCTTAGGCTAATCCAGAAGCAAATGTGGATAAGTATTGTTAGAAGTATCCCACTGCTCCCCCTGGACCAGTTTCTCTCTGCCCGCCTACTCCCAATTAACTACTCTGAGGCTTAATATCAGTTACAACTGTTTGGTCAATGGTTTAGGTCTCTTACTGGCTAGCTCTAACTATAAATTAACCCATTTCGAATAATTTATATGTCACCATGAGGCTGTAGCTTGCTGGTGATGTTCAGACCTCTTTCTCCTTTGGCAGCTACATGGTGTCTCCTTACTTCTTCCTACTATCTCTCTGAGTCTTTGTTTGGACTTCCTGACTAGCTATATTTCACCTATCCATTGGCCAAGACAGCTTTATTAATACCCAATAAAAGTAACATATATACACAAGAATATCCCACATCAGAAAAGAGTCAGTGGGGTTTCTTCTTCTGAATACTCTCTCTTTCAGTTTGCTATCTCAATAACATTAATGAGAAAAAACTAAGAATCTTATATAAAGAAAACTTTTAGCCAGATGGTGGTGTCTCACACCTTTAATTCCAGCATTCTGGAGGCAGAGGCAGGCAATCTCTGTGAGTTTGAGGTCAGCCTGGTCTACCAGAGCTAGCTTCAGGTCAGTCTCCAAAGATACAGAGAAACCCAGTCTCAAAAAATCAGAAAAAGAAAAAAAAAAGAAAAGAAAACTTTTAATACTTGCAGACTGAGGTTTTTTTCCATAGCAAATGACTAGAACAAATGAAGACTGGTCTATTCAAGAGATATTTATTCAGATGAATCTGTCAGTCCATCTCCACAAATTTGTAGCATTAAATAATTCTAATATTAAAAATATAAGTCTTTATATTTGGAAACAATTCTTACATCAAGCAAGGAAAAATAATGCAAAAATCTATGGTATCTTAAAGAGTTTGAAAAGCAATGGTTGAGAGAGGGCTTGATCAGTTATTAAAGTTTACTATGAATTCCTAACACTTAAAATGACATGACCACAGAAAAGAATAAGCAGACAAGTGGAAAAATATGTGTGTGTGTATGTGTGTGTGTGTGCATGTGTTTAATTGTGCATTGTAGAATGGTATTGTTACAGGAAATTAGCAAGGTTAAATACAGGAAATCTTTAATGTCAAATAAATGAAACTATTTTAAAGAGTTTTCTAAGTTGTGTAAATAGTACATAAATTTTATTTTTGTCACATAAATTGTGAATCCACAGAAGGAGTATTTACTGTTCCAAAGTCTCACATGGATGACTCTTTTCTATTCTTGTTACCAGGAGTCATTAGAACCATCATTTCACAAAACCTCCAGGAAGCCAACCCTGCAATAGAAGAAATATTAAGAAAGTTCTATAGCATCCTCAGTACTGTTGCTATCCTGCAACTGTGTTTTCCTCAGTCTAAAATAAAAACCTTCCCCACATCTCACTCTCACCATTATAACAACATTCGCGTGTCCTTGTGCTCTGGTCTGGTCACACCAGAATACCTGTACAGCACTAACAAATCCAATTGCAGGATAATGCTCTTGTGTGCTGTAAAGATTTGTTACTATATTGGTTTAATAAAATGCTGATTGGCCAGTAGCCAGACAGGAAGTACAGGTGGGGAGACCAGATGAGGAGAATTCTGTGGAGAGGAAAGGCTGAGATGCAGTCGCTAGCCAGACACAGAGGAAGCAAAAGGAGAATGTCTTTCTGAGAAAAGGTACCAAGCTACGTGTCTAAATGTAGACAAGAATTATGGGTTAATTTATATCGTAAGAGCTAGTTAATAATAAGCCTGAGCTAATAGGACAAACAGTTTATAATTAATAAATTAAAAAGCCTCTGTGTGTTTCTTTGGAACTGAATGACTACAGGACTGGGTAGGACAGAAATTTCTGTCTACAATGTCTATATATCTCTATTTATCTATATATGCTATTGATGTTTTCCTTTGAGATAGGGTCTCACTATATAGACCAGAATAGCCTTGAATTCAAAGAAGTCACCTAAGTGCTGGGTTTACAGATGTGAGCCACCATGCCCAGTTCAGCATTTACCATTAGGTGTTAGGAATCATATAACTTCTTTGAATACAGTAGCCCAAGGTTTATTTTTTCTAGAAGAAAGGATGCTATCCTGACTAATTTCAAACTCACAATCCTCCTGACTCAGCTTCCTGAATGCTGGGATTACAGCCTTGAGCTACCACACCCTCCCAGGAAATGAAATTAACTTCTGTATATATATATTAGTGGAGTTCAAAAGCAGGACCTGAAAAGAGCAATTGTTTATACACAGGGATGATCGTCCTCAGGAAAGCTTAGACTGATTGACTTTGAGGATCTTCTGGTTATGAACCCACCTAAAAACACCTAGAAAGCATAAATTGGTATGAGGCCTGGCTAGAATCTAAATTAGATTATTCACTTGCTGCTGTAATTTAGAATAGACTATAAAACAGCACCAAAGATTTACGAAGCTATTTTCTGTTTAGTGAGGCAGTGAGCATGTCCTTCTTGCCACATTCTGGAAAAACTTGACTGTCTCCTGTCATCATAACTGCTCAGTTTGCCATTTTATACATTCTTGTCCAGTTTCCAAAAGCTCCCCTCCCTCTTCTATCATTCACCGCAACCCCGAGACAAAATCTTCATGTGTTAGTTACACGTTCTGCTTCTTTGTCCCAGCCCCCAATTCATGTGCAGGATACCACTGAGACCCAGAGGCATTCTCTCCCTGTCTCCTAGGCTGCCTCAGTTAAACTTCTTTGGCTTAGCATTTGGACCAAATGCAGCTCAGTTACAGTGGTTTGGGGAAAATTTCTGTATGTCTTATGTACTTAAAGCCCACACCGTGCACAGGAGCTAACTGCCTATCCTGCTATTTGATTCCTGTGTCCAATCAGTGTCAAGCTGCTGACTAAATGGTTTGCATTAGCATAACTTGACCTTTCTGCATTGTGCAAAGCCTTACTCTGAAAGAGGAATTGAAGTCAGCAGCTCAAGCCACCAGACACCTGCATTATGCACATTTTAAAAATGATGTCCTGCTCCTAGAACTCTGTTCCCTCTGGAAACCTTCAGCAACCTCGCTAACATGAAGGTGGGGTCTCATCTCTCATGCAGAGCTAAAGTGTGATGTATTCAAGGATAAGTGATGATGAGGGACATCATTTTTCCTCTGGGAAGTACCATAGGAAGAGGGAATCTATAAAGTGATTTTTCTGAAACTATATTTAGTCGACTTTTAATATTACAAACTTAGAAATAGAAATAGGATAACTTTTTGTTCTTAATGGTTCTTTTTCATAGACTACCACAGGTTACAAAAGTCTACACTGTAGTATCCATGCTTGTAAGGCTGGTGTTATCATTTAGACATAGATACATTCATGCATTTGCATTGCAAACAAAATGCCTAGTTCCAGACATCTCCTAAAACAGACATATAATTAATCCAGTGATCAGTTCAGTAAAAGTAATAGCTTAATTATTTACATGGGGCATCAGTTTTAGACAGGGAATGAAAAACCAGGGAAATAAAATTAAACTGGGTGAAAAAGTTGCATTTTATTTAATTCCTTGTTCCCAATGTGTTTCAGTACAGAAGCATTTAGAAGTTCTGTTGCATATTTATGACTCCACGACAGGAGGTGTGCTTGAGATGGGAGTGGCCCCAAAATACGCCTGTGGAGGTAGCTGTGCCAGGAGCAGGAGTCGAGGCATTGTTAAATCAGAAACAGAAACACCACTCAGTCAGCAGTGCACATTCACCCACCTGTGCAACGGGGGCAGAAGAGAAAATGCTCATCCTGAATCCAGTCTGTCTAGTCATAGAAAATGCATGTTGCTTTAAGATCAGAAAGGACAAGAAGGTAAGACAGGAGAGCAATCCAAGGATTCAGGGATAGCAGACTGATAGAAGCCCATTGTCACCATCTTTCACAGAATCAGTTAAGACAGTAAAATCTGAACTCATTAACAAAACAAATTATAAAGCACCTAAGGTAGTCTTTTCTTAGATATCTGTGCTCTTTATTATGTTTTATAGTCTTTCTGTTAGATGTATTCTCTTATTTTTCTTAATATAGCATATTTCTGGAAAAAAAACACAAAGAAAATGTGCCCCAAAATTACTGCTGTTATTACTTTTAGAAAGATAGAAAATTCTACTAGGTGTAAATAAGCTAATATCTGAGAAAAATGATGGTGCTCCTTCCGTTCCGATTTAGAAAGAGAAATTGCCTTGTCTTTACTGCAAAAGGAATGTGGCATTTAGCTTAGATTTTAAAACAGCTTATTTTAAATGGAACTTTATACAGCAATTGGACTAGAGATCCTTTTTAAATGACTAGTGTAGATTTGATGAAAGATAAAAACTGGAGCTGGGCAGTGGTAGTGAACGCTTTTAATCCCAGCAGCACTCGGGAGACAGAGGCAGGTGGATCTCTGTGAGTTAGAGGCCAGCTTGGTCTACAAGAACTAGTTCCAGGACAGGCCCTAAAACTACAGCAAAGCGCTGTCTCGAAAAACCAAAAACCAAAACCCAAAACAAATAAACAAAAACTTCACTGGAAAAATTAAATTTTGTGACGCTCATGTTTGTATGAGGAAGTCCAGTCAACAGCTCCTTCTCAACTGCTCATGACTTCAATACATCCATGATGCCCCAAAACAAGGGAATTATACTACGCAGTCCAATGCCTAAATATTGAAATTTTCATTAAAATTGTTTTTTAAAAATATTTTATGATGATCAGAATAAATATATTTGTCAAGTTGAAAACAATAGTGGAGGCCTTGACATAAAATCCATGAAGAAGAATGTATGTGCAGAGGTTTTTGTGTGAAGTGATGACTTGCACATACACTTCCAAGTGTGCAGAGGCTTCTGGGTAAGGTGATGAGCTGCACATATACTTCCAAGTGTGCAGAGGCTTCTGGGTAAGGTGATGAGCTGCACACACACTTCCAAGTGTGCAGAGGCTTCTGGGTAAGGTGATGAGCTTCGCATACGTCACACTTCCAAAGATAATGAACAATAAAAAGGTTAAATCCTTATTTTAAGCCAAAGTTTTGTAAATTATTTTCCTAATTTTATAAAAATAAATGAGAAGGCCTTTAAAATGCTTATTCTACTGTAACTTCCAATTAAAATACATTTTAAACTGAAGGGAAACGAAACGAAGATATTTGCCAAACTATCTATAATCCAAACAGCTGACTGCATTGTAATTGAAGCCATGACAATTATAGAATTATAAATTGGAATTTTGCATGTTTTATTACTAATTATGAATAATTTGCTATGGATTTGCAGTTGTCCAACATTTTCCAGATCCTAGTACCTTTTGGAAAATAAATATACTCTATCTACTCTTTGGAGATGGCTACAGGCTGCAATGATTTTCCCTCAAATATGTGAAGTTCTGGTTCCATACCTTGTAAGATGCCTGTGAACCCACTGGACTGCACTTGAGTCATATGAGTTAATAAATCATAACATCAAAAAATAGAAACATTTACTTTAAAAGCTCATCAATCATGAGTCTGTGAACATCTTGGAAGCCATTGCTTGTCTATGCTAACTGTATTTCAGAACCCTTGTCATCCTTTCCTGAAAAATTAAGCCCTAAATCCATTAGGTGGAACACAGTAAGACCGGCATCTGGAGCATAAGATTGAAGCAGGTTGAAGATGACCCATACAGTGTAGGGCCCACAGATATTGAGGATGGCTTGCAGTTTCCAGCAAAACATCCTGTTTGTTTCCTCTGCAATCCCTGGAGGTTAGCTATAGGGGAGTTGTTTATTATGTTTTGGGCCTGGTAATTTCCCACCTGCCTGGGAGGATTTCCATTGTGCAGGAATTAGGTATATAAGGTTTTTTTCTAAGCTTGAATAAATGGCATTTGGCATTCTCTCTTCACAGATGACCCACATCTCTTGTATTTCAATCTCAAGCCCCTTGCCTGACTCACTAACCATCCCATAGTGCAGGCATTACAGTTGGAGACCACCAGTGAGATCAGGAAGTAGGGACCCCTGAGAGATGGCCCTTGGAGGGCTGGACAGCAGGTAAGATATTGATGGTGAGGGTGAATTGAAGATGGGTGCTAGTAATTCTGTTCCAGTATTGACAGGCCAATTGATTGATGGGCCAATTGATAGTACTTTTAGAGAAGCAAGACACCACTATTAAAACTAAGACAGCACAAGAGTTCATTAATACAGTTTTAGAGTTTAGTCCTTGGTTTCTACAAGCAGGGGGCTTTAATATTCTTGACTGGGAACAGGTAAAAGCTGACCTTCAAAAAGTGTTAAAAGAGCAAGGGCCAGAAGAATTTCCAATAACATTTTCACTATGGAGTTTAGTCAAAGACACTCTTCTCAGTGATAATGTGAAAGTAAAAGAACAATTAGAGAATTTGGCCAAAATTTTTGAGGAGATTCAGGATGAAGAATCTGTGAAGTTTATTAAGAGTTTTGAGGAGGGGAAAGTTAAAAGTACTAAAAGGGTTATAGAAGAGGGATAAGAGACTTTAGAAAGGGAGATTGTACTGCTAAAAAAGAAGTTGGAAGAAGAAAGGAAGGAAGCAAACAAAGATGTCTCCATGAGACCTCCACAGCAGAATCCATTCCTTGCCACTTCAAATCCTTTTGCTGCTGCCTGTGCCCCTACTGACTTATAGGTGGAAATCTGAGAAATCCAAGATACACTAAATAATCTAAATAGAGAAAGGCAAATTTATCCTGTTGTGGAGGTTATTGGTCTGCAAGGACAGCGGATCAGGCAGCGTAATCCTTTGGTCTTTAAAGACATAAAACAACTAAAAGAAGCAGTTATGGCCTATGGGACTCATGCCCCTTCACTGTGGCTCTAAAGGAATCCTTTGTGGAGCTCAGCCTTACACCCAGTGACTGGATGCAGCTTTGCAGGGCTTGTCTTTTGGGAGGAGATTATTTGTGTGGAGAGGTGAAATACAGAAAAATTGCACAGATACCAAGTGGCGTAATGCCACTGCAGGTCTCCCCCAGCATAACCTTGACATGTTAACTGGCACAGGACAGTACATGGGCTTAGCAGCACAGATTACCTATGACCCCACTGTTTATGCTCAGATAGCCGCCACGGCCATTAAAGCATGGAAAGCTCCTGTCTAAAATCTTTCAAGAATCCTCAGAACCTTATTCTGAGTTTGTTGACCACCTGTTCAGCTGAGAGGTTGCATTTTTGCGGATGTGGACACCGCTATGCCTGTCATCAAGCAATTAGCCTACGAAAATGCTAACAGATATTACCAGGAAGCTATACATCCCCATAGAAATAGGAGTTTAAATGACTATATATGGTTATGCAAGGACATTAGTAGCACTCATGTTATAGGACAAGTAATTGCTTCTGCTCTTAGGGGAAGTCAAGGTGGAGCTAGGTCAAAGACTTGTTTTCAATGTGAGCAACTGGAACATTTCAAAAGGAATTGCCCTGCAGGTAAAGGGGCAGGTAGTCAGCCCAGGGGAAATCCACGTGCTTGCCTGAGATGTCAAAAGGGGGCCCATTGGGCTAATGAGTGTTGCTCTAAAACTGGTATTCAAGGAAATTCCCTCTCCATGTTGGGAAACGGGAGGAGGGGCCTGCCCCAGGCCCCTAAAATGCAAGTGTACAGGGCAATGAGTGGTCCCGCTGTTCCTATCAGATTAATTCCTCAAAGAAACACCTCACTGTCCACGACCTTGTTCGAGGCACCTCAGGAAGTGCCGGATTGGACCTCTGTACCTATGCCCAGGCAGTATTGACCCCACAGATGGATGTGCAGGCTTTGGGGACTGGAGTATATGGACCTATTCCAGAGGGGTCAGTAGGAAAAGTCTGGAAGAAGTAGCTCAGCACTTAAAGGAATTAAAAGTTTACCAGGAATTATAGACAATGATTATACTGGAGAAATTAAAATTATGATTGAAGCTGGGGTGGGAGTCCTTGTCATCCCTCAAGGAGCAAGGATAGCTCAATCAATGCTTTTACCCATGTTTCATTCCACTAATCCATTTTTTAAACAAGAACTAGGGGACAAGGGGTTTGGCTCCATGGGCCTCCCTGGAGCCTTTTGGGTTTCTAGTTTAGAGAACTGCTCCACACTTACATTAACAATTAATGGGAAAAAGTTCAAAAGTCTTCCAGATACAGGGACTGATTCTTCTGTGATCTCTGAGAAACATTGGCCCATGGCCGGGCCTCTACAACCAGTCTCTATGGCATTACAGGGGGTTAGAATGGCTAGTTCTCCAGAGTGCAGTACCCAATATTTAGATTAGAAGGATGAAGAAGACCATAAGGGCATTTTTGGCCATTTGTCCTGGAACACCTTCCTCTCAATTTGTGGGGAAGAGATATTTTGCAAGCTATGGGAGCAGTTCTGACCACTGAATCTGTGCAGTGCATGTTAACAGACCAGGGCTTTGTCCCTGGGCAGGGGTTGGGCAAAAATCTACAGAAAGGTCCGCAAATTTTAGCAGACAAGAAAATAATACAACAGTCACCTGGACAGTGTGCAGGGTTGGGAAATTTTTCTTAGGGGCCATTACAGAGCAGCTGGAAAGCATTCCCATAAAATGGAAAACTGAAAAACCTGTATGGATAGAGAAATGGCCCCTAAGTAAGGAAAAATTACAGGCTGCTCATACCCTGGTCCAGGAACAGCCACAGGCAGGATGCATAGTGCCATCCACTTCTCTCTGGAATACTTCTATTTTGGTTATTAAGAAAAGTCTGGTAAATGAAGGCTGCTGCAAGATCTTAGAGCAGTAAATGATTGTATGGGAATTATGGGGACAACTCAACCTGGGTTGCCTCAGCCTGTGAGTATTCCTGCAGGATATCATCTTTTAGTTATTGACCTGAAAGATTGTTTTTTCACCATTCCACTTCATCCAAAAGATTCTGATAAATTTGCTTTCAGTGTATGTTTCAAAGAACTATATAGATGCTACCAGTGGGTAACACTACCCCACGGCATGACCAATAGTCCTACCATCTGCCAAATTTTTGTTGCTCTGGTTATTGTCCCAATAAGATATAAGTATCCTCAACTGTTTAACATTCATTATATGGATAACATCCTATTAGCTTGACAGGAACAAGATATAGTTCTTGAGGCTTTTACTGACCTGCAGGAATGCCTAGCACATGCAGGATTGATGATAGCCTCCAAAAAGGTACAACAGTTTCTGTATCAGTACTTGGGGCATCAGCTGTTGCAGACAGGAGTGAAACCACAGAAAGTTACTCTTTGCTTAGATAAGCTACATGCTTTGAATGATTTTCAGAAATTACTTGGAAACCTCAATTGGATTCATCCCAGTTTGGAATTCCTATGGGAGCCTTAAAACTTCTTTTTGACATTCTACAGGGGAATCCAGATCCAACCTCCTTCTGTAAGTTGATACCTCAGTCAAGGCAATGTATTCCTTTAATTGAAGAAAAGCTTGCCTCTGTTCATATTCATTATATTTACTATAGCCAGCCTCTGTTGTTGATAATTTTCCCCTCTCAGCATAGTCCTACTGGAGTTTTTTGGCAGCAAGGACCCATCCTTTGGGTACATGAACATATCACCTGCAAAAATTGTTATCTCGTATCTATCTGTTGTGCTATGTGCTATTCAGAAAGGGTATAAACTTAGTTTGCAAACCTTTGGGATATTACCTGATAAAGTTATTACACCATATACTCAGGCAGAAATAACTTGGCTGCAAAATTTTGCTGAAGACTGGGCCTTGCTCTTATGCATTAATCCCTGCAGGTTTGATAATCATTATCCTTCTTATAAGTTGGTTACCTTTTTCTAAAACCACCTGGTATGCTACCCTAAAGTTATTTCTTTGCAACTTCTGGCAGGGGCTCAGAATGTGTTTACTGATGGTCTTCTACCAGGAGAGCTATAGTGGCCTCCCCTCCTGATTTTGATATTCAGTCTGTTGATGTTAAATCTGCTCAGGTGCCTGAATTGATCACAGTACAAATGGTCCTGGAGAAATATGCTGATATTCTATTTAACCTTTTTACTGACAGTCAATATGTAAGCAAAATTCTCACACCTTTGGAGGCCTATTTGCACAAAACCAAAAAGGGAGAATATGGTTACACCCCTAGAGACCATATATCTTTTATTTTATGCATTTAAAATTTTTGACTATTGATGCTCAATTTCGTACTGCTGCTGACCGGCATTGGCAGTCAGTTTCTTCAGGGATGCCTCATGTCAAATGGAAGAATCTAGCAGATGGCACTTGATGTGGTCCAGATCCCATACTGGTGTGGGGGAGAGGGATTGTTTGTGTTTTCCTGCAGGATGCTGACAGTCCAGTGTGGGTCCCTGAGCACCTGGTGCATGCTGTGGATTTTTCTGTCTGGGAGCCCGAGGATGGGACAGAGCCAAGCGATCAGGTGGACACTGGTAAAGGATCCTCTGTTACTGATGCCAGTGGTATTGGACAGCCCTGTGTGGCCCTATTTTTTACCTACCAATTTTAGCGCAGGTAAACCCACTGAGCCTTTGGAAATCACCCAAAATAACCACAGGGCTTTGGAAAATTCCTCAGTTGTAGGTCTCAAGAATGTATACTTCTGTTAGCAGAATTCACCCAGTTCCACTCAGTCATTGCTGGCCTGGGCCCTTGAGTTATGATTGGAGCCTTTCCATACTTTGGGTGGAGTGTATTACTGCCTCCCCCAGACTCTTAAATCCCATTCAGCAAATAATTGTACTTTCTGGGCAGGAGTTTGTGTCATCGCCCCTTTCTTTTTGGTTGTTGTTGATCATCCTGCTAATATTTCTGGAGTTTTAAAATGTCCTAAGCAGGTTTGTCAACTGAAGAGTTGCTGGGATTCTGAGGAGCTGGCTGTGGTGGTCTGAGTGCCAAGGATTGTTTTCCTACCTGTCAACACATCCCACGATGATCAACTAACTCATCCTACATTGAGCAAGAAGAGATTTTGGCATTACAGAAGCCATAATGGCAGTCATTGCTGTGGCTGTCACAGTGGCTATAGCTGCTGGATGTAGTGAAAGGGGAGCGGGCCTGCTTTTGTCCCACCCAGCTCCTGCATGGCTAGCTTATGCCCAGAAATAACAATACACAAATTGCAATCATTTAAGCACTGCCTGGCCCATTATATCTAGCCTCTTCTTGGCTAACTCTTA
>LOEQ01001835.1:152103-162779 GCA_001685075.1 Bramus lutescens
CCTTTGGAAGAGCAGGCAATGCTCTTAACTGCTGAGCCATCTCTCCAGCCCCGAATCACTTCATTCTTACCCCTGTATGTGTTTCTGTTGTCTTTTTGTGCACCGAGTAACCTGAGTAATACACTCAATTTTTAATTTTCAATTATATCCCAGTGAATATAGAAAAATGGATTGAATATATGAGAGTTGTATCTTTGCTATTAGTTATTTTCCCAGATAATCTCATTTGCAGAGGCAATCAGTCTCTGATCCCTATTCACACATTGAATTTCCGAGTATAGACATCTCTGGGTGATGAGATGGTTCTTTTGGTGTAAAGGTGCTTGTCGAATGAGCCTGATGGTCTGGATTTGATCCCTAGAGCCCTGGAAAGGTAGAAAGAGAGAACCCATTCCACAAAAGTTTCCCCTGACCTCTCCACACATGCTGTGTTGTGCATACATCCACCCCACATCATGAATACCCATGTGTGTGCCTGTCCCCGGCCGCTTGGCCCCATTGCTCTTGGGACTGTGCTGAGACAGAACATGGCAGGGCAGGGAAAACTGAGAGCAGAAGGGCCAAGACTCAGTCCTGCTCAAGACATGCCCACAAGTGTCCTACTCTCTCCAACGAGGCCCCACTATCCGCCAGGAAACAAACCATTAACACTCAAGCTTTTAGGAGACATTTCAACTACGAGCCATAAGGGCTGCTTTATCTTTCTAAAGTTTGAGCACTGGTTTACTGAAATAACTTTTAAAATGACTTAAATTATGAAGGCTTGGTAGAACTTTCATTTGATGCTATAACAGGGTCTCTTCCTTTCCCCGTTGCCAGGCCTCCTTAGCCTTATTCCCCGGGGAAAGGTGAGTGTACTATCTGCCCATTCAGCAGCCTCACAGTGCAGGACAATCAGATGCGATAGGGAGTCAAGTCAAAGCAGGAACTCAGNAAGTCAAAGCAGGAACTCAGTTTATTACTGTGAGTGTCAGCTTATATAGGTTAAATAACATGATACCTCCAGCCAATGAGAGAGAGCCAAGACCTCCCTCTGGCTGGAGGGGCACCTCTCATCCCTCCATGGTAGCTTTAAGACTCCTTCAAACTCGAGCCAGGCTTTTCTCTGTCCTACTGGCCTCGAAGTACAGACCCTGAGATCATTTTGGCCCAACACACATAACATTGGAAAAGACACAGTAAGGAAATGGAAGAAACAAGAGTGGGCTGATGTGATGCCAGTGGGTATCTCTGGGCATTGCTGCCTGTGATGGCACTGGATATCTCTGGGCATTGCTGCCTGTGATAGCAATGGGCATCTCTGGGCATTGCTGCCTGTGATTACAATGGGCATCTCTGGGCATTGGTGACTGTGATGGCACTGGATGTCTCTGGGCATTGCTGCCTGTGATAGCAATGGGCATCTCTGGGCATTGCTGACTGTGATGGCACTGGGTATCTCTGGGCATTGCTTCCTGTGATAGGAATGGGCATCTCTTGGCATTGGTGCCTGTGATGGCACTGGGCATTTCTGGGCATTGCTGACTGTGATGGCACTGGGTATCTCTGGGCATTGCTGCCTGTGATAGCAATGGGCATCTCTCGGCATTGNGGCATTGCTGACTGTGATGGCACTGGGTATCTCTGGGCATTGCTTCCTGTGATAGGAATGGGCATCTCTTGGCATTGGTGCCTGTGATGGCACTGGGCATTTCTGGGCATTGCTGACTGTGATGGCACTGGGTATCTCTGGGCATTGCTGCCTGTGATAGCAATGGGCATCTCTCGGCATTGGTGCCTGTGATGGCAATGGGCTTCTCTGGGCATTGCTGCCTGTGATGGCAATGGGCATCTCTGGGCATTGCTGTCTATGTGGTTTTGAACTCCACCAAGTGCAGTTCTAAAGTAAGACACCACTGAATTACTCTTCAAGGAAGCTGGAGTTTAGACATTAAAGGAAAATAATATTAAAGGATGTCAATGATATTAAATTTGGGTCCTTGTCTCAACCAAGCCCATACTGTAAAATCATGAGCTTTATTAATTACTTGGGAGGAAAAAATGGTGTGTTTCCTAGGTTGTCTAGAGGAATAAAGGTTGAACACATAGTTAGGTATGTAAGAAGAGAAAGGAGGCCACACCTCTGAGAAGCAGAAGTTCCAGCAAAACTAGGGTGCGATGAACAGAAAGTGGGCTTACTGAGGGCTGAGAGGATTGAGATGGGGGTCTGTGCTCACAGAGTACAATCTAAGGTCGCATAGAAACCCTGAAGAAACTCAAGACAACCTTACCCATTTCCCAGCATGGCCTCTGGAGTGGGGTAGAGCGCCTACCCTCTGACCCACCGCCCTCCTCAGGAGAATCTTTTTGACCTGCAACTTGTCTACAAGCAAGCTGATCTCAGGGAGTGCTGTATCCTCATCGGGAACAGATCCCAAATAAATCTTCAGGGACAACCAAATGCAAGCGGGAATATTGGAATGAGGCTTTATTAATAACACATACATGTCTGAAGAAAAAGTACAAAAATGCATACAATAAAATGTCCTGACTTTAAGAAATTGCTCTTTTCTGGGGCAATGGTCCAACAGACACGGGTCCATGGAAGATGGCAAGGGGTCACCTTCTCATGTCACCAGGGGCGTCCTCTCATACCTCACTCTCCTCTCAGCTTGGAGAGATGCTTGTGGCTTTTGCTGTGAACTGTAACTTCCTGAAGAGTAGACAACACATCTGTTTTTCACACATTCCTCCACTGAACAGCATTTCACAAAGCACTCACTCTATGCCAGATGTCTGAAAAACCAGAGAGACAAGCAAAACACCAGCTTAGCAAAATCCAGACAGTCAGAATACATAACAAAGAAGGTTGGTTAGATTGAAATAAGTTTTATGGGGGAAATAAAAGAGCACATTAAGGATGACTGGAAATAGCGATGGTGAACTTGTGTGTTTAGTGGGATGGGAGCCAGGATTTGAAAGCCTATACCAATTATCTCTCAGTGAACAGAGCAGGCTCTCCAGGCAAAGAAGAGGACCAGAGCTTCCACACTGAGTTGGCACGCCTAGTTAATGAGAGGAACCATCCAGGCCACCATGGCTGGAGTGGAGTGAACCAGGAGAAGGTGATGACGTCACAGAGACAGGTGTCCGAGAGTCAAGGAGTCTGAGAAGCCACTATGAAATCTTAAACTAGTCTTGGATGAGATGTAGAGCCCCTAGAGGAGTTAGAGAAGAGGACTGGCATGATCTGAACCCAAGTTCTATCAGAACTGCTTGAGGAAGTGTTCTGAAAGTAGGCTGTAGAGAGATACAGTAAACACAGCGGTCTGGGGATGGAGGATGCTACTGTATCCACGAGAGAACCACGGTGGACCAGCCTTGGGCTACACAGGTAGCAGGAAGAAACGACTCTCTGAGTGTACTTTAGGGGAGAGCCAATAGGATTTACTGTTAGATTAGAAAAATGAAAGAAAACCAGTAGGTCCTCTGGGCCGAGCAACTGCAAGCAGAATCACCATCAGCTGACAAGAGCACAGTCAGGGATCCTGATGAGGAGGTGAAATGTGAATTTAGCTGGACATTTATTAACTCAAAGGTCCTATTAAATACTGAGGTTGAAACAAATTGTCGTAGAAGTATCCCCTTTCTTTAAACTGAGTTTGAACCCTTAGCACCCAGTTAAAAGCAAGACAAGAGTCCATGTAGTACCTATAACCCTAGGGTTTGGGAATGGAGACAGGTAAATCCTGGAAACTGACTGGCAAGTCAGAGTAGCAGGAACAGAGAGCTCCGGGCTCACGAGGACCCTGTCTCAAAGGAATGAAGGGACTGATAGCGGGACACTGGACATCCTCTTCTGACCCATAAGTCAGTATTGGACCTACAAATGTCCCCCGGGTTTCTAGAGAAGGTTGAAGGTGGACAGCTAGGTTGCTGGTCTGGTCTTACTATTAAACTTCCTTCTTCCCCTATAACCTTTTTTTGTTTTCCAAAATAAAAAAAAAATCTTGTCCTATAAGACGTTGCTTATCTATTAAAAAGAACTGGTGCAAGTATATTTTAATAATATACATCTTTACTTTCCCTTGTCTGGCCCAGACTCCTGTAGATCTGTGCCTACAATATATTTCTGCAAAAGTAACTAAAGCAACATGAAAGAACCACCATTTGAGTGGGGAGCCTTTAAAACCCACCCCACTAGTTTGTTTATGAATGTGATTTTGAGATAAATGCTTTAAATTCTTTGCAAATAAATATTTGCACAGTATTCTGTGCAAAGACGAATTTCTCTAGGATAAAATGAGGTTTGAGGAATACTCTCTTACTGAGTTCTAATGTTTGATGGTGAAATTGATGGAAATATTTCTATTAAGGAGAAATTGGCACCTGGAATACATAATTTTGTGAACTTAATTTAACAGGTGTGCTGTATCCGGACTGTGGAGGACGCTTTTCTGAATAATTCTCAGCAGAGACAGAGGAAGACAGGAATGCATGTGGGCTGCCGTGGTTTACCAGACGGCCATCTGAAAGCGCCTCTCGTTACTTAGCCACTTTCTATGAGACAGTAATTTCTGAGGCATAGCCAGGCACTGGAGGGGTCAACCACACACATCTGGCAGTGACTACGTATATACACATTTTCTAAAGGTGATTCATCTCTTTGTAGAAGAAAACAGAGTTAGTTAGTGAGATGATTTTACGCTTTGAACATGAAGAGTTCAGGGAGTTTGCTTGAAGATTTCCTTATTTTACGCACTGTGATCTACTTTCTTTCATCTTAATTGTTGCTCTGGCTTGTAAAAGAAATAAACCCTTAAGGACTCCTGTGCTGGAGGCTTTCCGCGTGCCTGGTGGCGCTACTCGGAAGACATGATGGTATAAACTGGACGAGTTCATAGCCTCACGGACTTTGTTTCCCGGCCTGGGAGAAAGAGTCCTGGGAGAAAGGCCACAGCAGCATGCCTTTGGAGAGCATTCCATCTTCTTCTCAGATCCTTCTTGTTCTGTGCATCTTGGCTCCCGAGGAGAGATGTGCTGCTTTGCCATGACATTCCACCTTGCCACAGGTCCGCTGAGTGACCACGCACCCCCAAACCTCTGTGACCACAGCCAGAGCTATCCTTCCCTTTTTAAGCTGACCTTCTCGGGCTTTTGTCACGGAGGAGGAAGACTAACAAAATTGTCTTCAGTTGTTTTTCTAATTTGGTCCGATACTTCATACTGTTTTTATTTCCCAACATTCCATTTACTTGCTTGTCAGTCTTTCATTGGAAAGACTTGAAATAAGAGTGCTTGATGTTTGTGATGGGAATTCTGAGTATTGTTGCATATTGAATTGCATACTATCTCGCAGGAGGTGGTCAAGCTGAGAAGGAAACCTGAGTAGATAGCATACCTAAAACGATTTCAGTGCAGCACCATAGCAACTAATTTGGGTAAGAGACTAGGTCTGAACTCCAGCATCATTTTAATCACTATGCTAGATTCAACCTTCAGAAGTTTTAATGCCTACAATACACAGTTTGTAAAATGCTCCTTCCCTAACTAGGGATAATATTGAACACAGACACAACAGCCTCAGATAAGGTCAGAATCCTGGCAGAGAGCAGAGAAACCCAAACAGTATTATGAAGACCTTGCTTTGGGGTTAAAAAAAAGTATGTGTTTAGAAGGAAAGCAGATCTAATGAAAGACTTTACCCCATTTCTAGCAGCATAATTAAGCTTGGCTTTACTCCTAGAACTTAGTGAGAGGGTTTCTTAAAATGTGCCCTGGACGCTTGTGGAGACTGGTATCCTTAGGAATCTTCCTGCATCATTTCAGGAGAGTTGTCCCCTTACAAGCATCCTTACAGGCTCCGATGGAGAAAGGCTCACAATTAGAGGGCTGGCGACGCTTCATTAGCAATTCCTCTCCCACAGCACATCTCTCTTGGTTTCTTGTCTCTAAACTACAATAAAGAAAACAACTACAGAAGAAAAGAAACTTTACTCCTTGCTTCCAGGGTTGCCTTCCCTTGTTCCCAGAAGACTGAAATTGCTGCAAAATGGGAAGAGACAGGACCGATCAGAGAGGAGATGAAGTCTAGAGGTCCATGAGCCTATAAAACGTGTAGAGCATAACCCCCTTGTCTAGTCAATGTTCTATTGATGTGAAAAGACACCATGATCACAGCAACTCTCTCTTTTATTTTAAAAAAAAAAACAATCTTTTTTTTATTTTATAAACCAATCCCAGTTCCCACTCCCTTCTCTCCTCCCATTCCTGTTATTTCTCCCCACCCCCACCCCCACCCACTCCTCAGAGGGGGTAAGGCACATTGCTTTGGGCAAGGTTCAAGGCCTTCCCTACTATATCTAGGCTGATCAAGGTATCCATCCAAAAGAATGGGCTCCAAAAAGCCAATACAAGTAGTAGAGATAAATCCTGGTGCTACTGTGAGTGACCCTGCAGTTTGCCCCAGCCATATAACTGTCAACCACATTCAGAGGAAGTAGTTTGGACCTATGCTGGTTCTTTCCCTGTTCATCTAGAGTTGTTGAGCTCCCATTACTCAGGTAAACTGTTTGAGTGGATGTTCCCATCATGGTCTTGACCTCTTTGCTAATATTCTCACTCCTCCCACTCTTCCCACTGGGAGTTGCGGGTCTCTGCCTGTTTCCATCAGTTGTTGGATGAAGGTTCTATAGTGACATTTAAGATATTCATCAGTCTGACTACAGGGCAAGGCCAGTTCAGGCACCCTCTCCTCTATTGCTTAGGGTATTAGTTGGGGTCATCCTCGTGGATTCCTGGGAATTTCTCTAGTGCCAGTTTTTCTGGGTTTTTTTTGTTTGTTTGTTGGTTTGTTCTGCTAGCCCCATAATGTCTCCCTCAATCAAAATATCTCTTTCCTTGCTCTTGTCTCTGTCCTTCCTCCATCTCGACTATCCCGTTCCCTCAAGTTCTTTTCCCACCACAGCAACTCTTATAAAAGAAAAAAGAGCATTTAACTGGGGCTTGCTCACAATTTCAGAGGTTTAGCCCATTATCAGCATGGTGGGAAGCATGGAGGTATGTATGTCAGCAGACCTGGCACTGGAGAAGGAACTGAGAGTTCTACATCCAGTTCTACACCCATTCCCCTCTTCCCACCTCTGGGGCCCTCCCCTCCTCTTGATGGGAGCTGTTTGTCTGTTCTAATAAAGTATGTTTGTCCTCTTTTTCTCTTTGTGGCTAGTGCTCCTCTGATCCCATGTCTGTCTATATCTCTCACTGTCAGCTGCTCTCAGAATCTGTCGTGGTGGCCTCATGTCTGGGAACCTTGAGATCTCTACTTCAGCTCCCTGGTAGCTGCTGCTTTCTGTTCCTGCCTCAGGTCTGTTACTTTCTATTAAGGACTCTGAGCTGTCTGTCACATCCCTGGCTTAGATCACTAGGAATCACAGTCTGTCCATGACCCCTGGCTCTCCCAGCGGTCACTTCACTTTCCCGTCTAAGTGGATCTTCTTTCCAGAATATACAATCCTTTGGCCATGTCATGGGATGAACTTGGCAGCACCTCCAGATCGCCACGTTCACCCGAAGCCCTGGTGACAGAGGGCAAGTTGCAGTCTGGAAGAGCAGATACGCTCAATTGAGAGTGTGTACAGGTGACAGCAATCTGTTCAACTTATCATACTTAAGTATAAATGGCCTTTGTGGTTAGGATCAATGGCCTTCAGCATAATCAGCTGCATTTTTTGGCTCCATGAACAGAACTGGGGTGGCAGGGGACTTGACTGGGGTGGGGATGAGCAGCTGGACTGTGATAGATGGCTTAGCCACAGGGAACTCACAGGCCAATGAGGACCCAAATGGTGGGAATTCCACGGCAGTGGTGGACCTCCGCCATCTGTGCTGGCCCTGGCCCACGTGATGCACACTCAGATGAGATGCTGGAAAAACTGAGCAGAAGCATGTTAGATAAGAATGTCCCAAGGACTGAATGTCTTGATTTTACTGTAACATTTATAGCCTCGTTAGGACACAGCTGCTTTTGAAGAGCAGAGTGTTCATAAGATGGTGTTGTTCTCTTCTAAGTTCTCTGAGTGAGTGAGACACAGCAGGAAGACACACGGAGAAGAGAGAAGGGCTCTCACCTCTGCCTCGCCTTCCCAATGTGTTCTTCAGATGCTTGTTCTGATTCGCATCCTCTTCACGCAGGCAGGGTTTGCGATTAGTCCTTGGGAGACAAAAATGTCTTATCGTGTCTCACTTTTGGAAAAGTCTCGCCTTTCAAATTGCTAATGTGGATTAGGAAAGTGAAAGAATGTTGATGGCAGCCCAAGGCCACAGAATTATTTAATTATTCTTCCATTGTCCCAGCTCCGACTGGTTGAAGCACGAAGTCTGCTGTCTGCTCTCAAGAAATGTGTTCTCTAAATGAATACACGATTCTAAGACAGATTCTCTGCAGTAAGATCTTGCTCTCTGTAATGGCCAAAGGCTAGAGTTCATTTGCAGAGGCAGGAAAAACCGTCAGACACACACAAAAGGATAACCGTGTATCAGATTTAATGAAGTGCTCAGGGGCCATCCCAATCATGGAGAGGTTGGAAGGCAGTGAGGGCTGGAGGTGGACTTATTCATGAACTCACGGCAGCTGTGATTGCCTGTATGAAGTCAGCGCAGGCCAAGCCCATGAATATCCGAAGGAGTGGGCAGTGTCTCAAGAGTTCCCACACCTATCTGAAGCGCTATTGACAGTCAATGGCTGTTGGGGGGAGTCAGTTTTCTTAAAGGGGATGTCCCCTCATAGGTCAGCTGACCAGTAGATGATCTAGTAGAATATCCCTCACCCATAGGTATGTAATGTGGGCATCACAAACTGGTCTCAGCGGGTTGTACAAAAAAATAGAGGGCATGGGATGGTGAAGGTAGACCTGGGAGAATGAAACTGGCTAAAAAAAATTGTATGTTTATATAAAATTCTCAAAAAATTAATAAAAATGTTCTTAAAGCTGATGCAATGTTTATAATATTACGATAGACAGTCTCTCATTTCATTTCTGATACCTTCTGCAGAGAAAACCCACTATCTCAGAGAAAACCCACCATCTCAGCGAAGTGTGTTCTATTTTACTGTATGTTTGTCTTTTCTTGGGACTTTGGCAGATGAAGGGTCAGACACACTGTGGGAAGGAAACTGCTTTAAGGTGTCACATCTCATCGGTCTCAAATAAACTCTGGACAAATGGCTAGCAGAGGTGTCTATTTAACATATCAAAGCAGATGCTGGCCCCAGTTTCTTAGCAACTTCTTATTAGAAGGATATTCTGGCTAGCACACCCTGACCGCTATCCGCTATCCTTAAACTCTTCATCCCAATGGCTGGGCTGGGCCCCTTTCCCCAGCTTCTGTTCCCTATATAATCCAGGCATGTTGGCTATGTTAGCCTCTTGGTCTCCTGATTCTCTCCTGACCTCACAGCCCCTACCCCCGCACCCCCATGGCCTGGTTCAGATGCCTCTGACTGTTTGCTCCTTCATATCTACAATAAACCTTCTCCTCAGTCTACACCTTATGAACAGTCACGCCCTCATTTCAATTTATTTTTTCATTCAGTACTTAATGTTCTATTCAGTTCAGAGCTTCCACTTTCCCAGGAATTCTTCTCCTGCTCTTTCTTAGTTATAGATTTTAGGCAGATCCTTAGCTAGGTATGCTCTTTGTAGCTGAGATGGAAGAGGGTGTAGTGTGACTGTCAGATGCTCTGTGGGGTCAGTGCCGGGCATACACGGGCTACTTTGTGCAGGCATGCTGGATGGAGAGTAATGTAGTATTGAACATCTTCATGGGAATGGGACAGCATCCCTGCACAGCATCACCAGGGGCATGGGGCTGTCTGTGCGGAAGGTGGAAACAGCAGTGGCCTGAATAAGCCTATTAAAACTTGGAGCCAAAAAGAGAAAAGGTCAAGGCTATTTTTGTATTTATTAAGATGATTTAGTAGTACTATGTTACAGAATGCCACCAGTTCTGTTCACACTCCTAAACATTCATGCTTAAGATCAAGTTTACGTATCTACTACTATGGAGGGTGGATAAAGTGCTGAGTGACGGTGTGCTGTTGAATGAGCATCACCGTGTGAAGCTCCTCAATCTCTAGGAACCATGGGAACGACAAGGCCTTCCCCAGGTCAGGCTCAGTGAATGAAAGATTTCCCTGGTCTCAGTACAGATGCTGATGAACCATTGGCATTCAGCTAAAGACAGTGTGTGCAGAAAGTATCTGGTAGGAGCTAGGTCCCCTCAGCCTGCCTTCAACAAGTCAGCGCCAGCAGTCTCGCCATTACCAGCTGCCAAAAGTCCCCACCATCGCAGCCCATTCTCTGTCTCTTGTCCCCTCTCAGAATCACCCTTTCCCTCCCCCGCCACTCCCCCAATAAATCTCTTGCGTGAGATCTGTTCTGTGGTGTGATCTCTGTGGTATTCCTTGGCCCTGATCCACCAAAAATCTTCTCCTGATGCAGAAACCCTAACAGCATCCATCACAGTTCCCTTGATGCTGACAGTGTGTGCAGAAACTACTAACCTTCTCCCAGGTGTCAGCAGCCTGAGAGCACTCCTCCTTAGAGACCTCCTCCCCACACTGGCTGCCCTCTCCTTGTGCATGCTGTATATTATACAATAAAGGGGCTGAGCTCCTGCTGGAAGCCTCACTGAGAACG